>CAUYPK010008904.1:0-40962 GCA_963574355.1 Loris lydekkerianus | reverse complement strand
CAGCCTTAAAGAAAGGTGGAGACTTTACCTCTTTTATGTCTACATGGATGGAGCTGGAACATATTCTTCTTAGTAAAGTATCTCAAGAATGGAAGAAAAAGTACCCAATGTACTCACCCCTACTATGAAACTAATTTAGGGCTTTCACATGAAAGCTGTAACCCAGTTATAACCTAAGAATAGGGGGAAGGGCGAGAGGGAGGGGAGGGAGGGGAGAGGATGGGTGGAGGGAGGGGGTTTGGTGGGATTATACCTGTGGTGCATCTTACAAGGGTATATGTGAAACTTAGTAAATGTAGAATGTAAATGTCTTAGCACAATAACTAAAAAAACGCCAGGAAGGCTATGTTAATCAGTGTGATGAAAATGTGTCCAACGGTTTATGAACCTAGTGTATGATGCCCCATGATCATTTCAATGTACACAGCTATAATTTAATAAAAAAAAAAAAAAAGATGGGCAATTCAAGTTTTACAAGATAAGGAGACAATTTGGGGGTTGGGCATGGTGGCTCCCGCCTATAATTCTAGTACTCTGGAAGGCTGAGCCAGGTAGATTTCCTGAGCTCACAGGTTCAAGACCAGCCTGAGCAAGAGCGAGACCCCCATCTCTGAAAATAGCCATGTTTGTGGTGGGTGTCTATAGTCCCAGCTACTCAGGAGGCTGAGGCAAGAGAATCACTTGAGCCCAAGAGATTGATGTTGCTGTGAGCTGTGATGCCATGGCACTCTACTGAGGGTGACAAAGTGAGACTCTGTCTCAAAAAAAAAAAAGGAGACAAATTGTAGACCAGAACTTTCAAACCTGTCTTAACTCACTAAAGATTCTGACTGGGTTAGTGGAATTTAGCAAACACTCAATAGGCATTCACAGAACCCCAGACTTGGTGGCTGGACAGGTGGACACAGGAGTGTGAAGGCACCGCCCTTCCTTAGGAAGTCAGTCAATGATGTTGATGTTGTGCATTGATAAACATAAATACAGCTTAAGAAGCTGCACGTGGAGCTTATAAACTGGAAGTGAAGTGTGAGGACAGATTCCATGTGTGTTTGTTTCATTGTCACATAATTCATATCTAAAGGAGCCAGGGGCCCTCCTGGAGATGAAGGAGAATTGGCAATCATTTCTAAAAAGGGGAAACCCGGGGAACCCGGACCTCCTGGAGATGATGGACTCCCCGGAGAACGAGGTAAACACTTACCATTTTCAGGCACACCACATACACTGGCATCTTTCAGGTCACTCGGGAAAGCATATATATTAGGCCACTTTCCTAATAACACTGAAATTAGGAAAAGCCATTTATAGAGGTAAATAAGTGCTAACGAACCTCCTGGTACATTTTTGGCTTTTCCATGCTAAAACTTAGCTGGATATTTGGATATTCTAAACTAGGATCAACCTGAGCCTTCCATGAAATACTGGTTCCAGGTCTAAGTACCCATTTGGAGTAGTTGGTTCTAAAATGAACAGCACAATCAACACCACGTCATCCTGACTGGCTCCTGGACATCGTCAGTGAGCACCTGAATCCCCTCGGGGTCTTGTTAAACTGCAGGTTCTGAATCTGCAGATCTAGAAGCCACAGGTGTCCCAGCACCCGAGTGACCGGTCCATGGAAACACGGCCTAGCAAAAACTTTGACTTCCACGCTTGTGTTCTCCCCAAGCTCAGACCTGGTCTGCAGGCAGCCTGGATTCTCAGCTCTCCCCTCCACTTGTTGTTAGGAAACAAATGTTTTCACTTTTCTGAATAAGCTTTTCCTCGTTTGTAAAATGAGTGCGTTGAGCCTGACACCGCTCTAAGCTGCCCCCTCCCTCTGATAGCCGTGAATGTCCCCACAGCAGCTTCTTCCACAGTGAGGACACTGACATCAGAGACTGTCAGGAAGCAGGAATCCCCAGACCCTTGGTTTCTTCTCATGAAAGTAGGAGCAAGTTCCTGAGCCTAGCCATTGCCTAGCTCAATATTTCAGCAAAGGAGTCAGTAACATCTCCACCCTCCTCAGGTGACAGAGGAAGTCTCGGTGTGCAGGGAGGAAGAGGAGAGCCGGGAAGTGCTGGACCACCGGGAGTCCACAGGGGGCAACCTGGTGAAGATGGACAGCCAGGCCCTCCAGGACCACCTGGACACCCAGGCTCACCTGGAATAAGAGGAATCAGTGGTTTTCCAGGATTTCCAGGTGACCAGGTAAGGGACTACTGCCTTGTAAGGGAAGAACTAGTAAAACCTTTCTGCTCTTACGACATCTTCCATAAGGAGTCAGAACTAGTGTGTATGGCATTGCCCTGTCACTGGGTTTTAGAATACAAGGGTCAGCACAAGGGGAGCATGGAGTCTTCTAGAAGGCTGTGACGGAATTGAAGTTTCTGACCAGTGTTCACGCCTGGTTTCCCTCACATTTCGCCACGGCATAGTTCCCGTGTCCCAGCCTGCTTAGACAACTCCAAACAGACTTGCCTTGTGTCTGCTGATTTACTGGAATGAAATCACCCAAGTTCTGTTTTCTAAGCCTTCTTCTATTTTTTTTTTTTTGCAGTTTTTGGCCAGGGCTGGGTTTGAACCCACCACCTCCGGTATATGGGGCTTGTGCCCTACTGCGTTGAGCCACAGGTGCTGCCAGTTTTCTAAGCCTTATCCAAGGCTACCACAGACTTTTTTTAGATTATCAGGAGTATATAATAGTTGATTATTAGTACAGGTATACAGTATGAATGAATCAAATCAGAGGTAGTTGGGATATCCAACAGCTCAGGCATTTATCATTTCTCTGTCAGGAACATTCTAATTCCACTATTTTAGTTATTTTAAAGTGCACCCTAACTTTTTATTGATTATAGTTGCTGTGTTGTTCATTCTATCCAAATGTCCAACTATATTTTTATAAACATTAACCATCTCCACTTCATATCCCCCTCTAATATTATTAGAAGTCTTATCACACTGAAGACTTTAAAATTCCATTTTATTCCAAAAGATAGTGAATTATATCATACACGTTTCCAGAAGTGTGGGCTCCTCCATTTATTGTAGTTCCTGGCTTCTCAAAGGTATTATCCTTCTCATCACCTGGTAACCTTCATTCTATTCTCGGTATCCATGGGATGAATTGTTCTTAATATTTAGCTGCCACATAAGAGTGAGACCATGTGAGATCTGTCTTTCTGTGTTTGGTTTATTTCACTTACCCTACTGTTCTCTAGTTCCATCCGCAGATATCACAGATTTTTCTTTAAATATGTTTATCTTCACAATCATGAGTAAAATACCCCTTGAGAAGCCAGAAATACAACACATGTAGGAGCCTACACTATACTTCTGGAAAAATGTATAATATAATTCACTATTGATCTTTTGGAATAAAATGGATTTTTAAAGTCTTTAGTGTGATATGACTTCTAATACTATTTTCTTTAGTGTCAACTTGTCCATTAAAAATTTAAATTTCAAATTACATACTGTAATTAGTGTTTTGAAACCAAGTATGGGGAGTGGGATGCTAACTGCTGCTCCTGGTATCTCTGCTGCCGGGGTTTTATCAATTTTTAAAACCTCGGCACATGTAGTAGGTGGCTTGTAATGCCCTTCAATTTTCATTAGCACTGCAAATTCTGAAAGCCAAATTGGTTACAGAAAGTTATAACTGGGTCGTGTCATGCATGTGGCATTTGTATTTGAAATCTGATTAGTCTTCTGTTTCATCAAATTGTCAGGGTGAGCCAGGTTCTCCAGGCCCCCCCGGATTTCCAGGAAGTGATGGAGCAAGAGGACCTAAAGGTACAGCTTGGAAACACAGCAGCCACTGTCAGAGTCCCAGTCCTGAGTGTCTGTGAGCACACACCTTTTGCATGATAAGCAAAGTGCATCAAAGAAACTGGTACAGTCACAGGGCTCTTCTTAGAATCTACTAGACAGCCAAACACGCAAGACCCATTTGGTCCACATTTGCCACTCAGAGCCAAGGGATCCAGACAGAAAACAGCATGCCTGTGGTCTCCTCAGTGAATGGAGTGACCGCAGCCCTCCAGTAACCGCTCAGATGTAAGTGGTCAGCGCCCACCTTGGCTTAGAAACTCCTTGTCCCTCTACGATCCTGTATCACTTCTAAAGATTATAGGGGCTCAGCTTTTAGAGTCTCACCCACAAGAATGACAGCACACAGAGGCCAAAGCCATGACTTCCTACCAGGTGTTAAGAGTTCACCTAAAGTCCCAAGCCAGATGTCATTTACAGCTGGGCTTATTTTTACCATAAGCCAAAGTCAGCAAGATACTTTTTTCCCCCCAAGGGGCCAGGTAATAAAAGCTTTTGGCTTTGTGGGCCATATGATCTCAGTCATAACTACAATTGTGTTGTTGCAGCATGAAAGCTGTCATAGATCATATAAACTAAAGGGGCCTGGCTATCTTCCAATAAAACTTTATTTACAAAACAGGCTGCAGACAGGCTTGTGCCAAAAGTGATGTGGTTGCCTTGTAACAGGACTGATATTTTACCCTTATCATGTTTCTTGGGAAACCTAATAGATTCCTGCTCCAATAGCTAAGGACTTCAGATTCTCACTTTTTTATTCTAACTTCTCAAAGGAAGACTGGCTGGCCTGGAATTGACCACATTCCCACTCCTCAATCAATTAGCCATGATCATAAGTAGGATCAGGTGGGAGAGGTGCCAGCGCCGGGTGCAGGTGTCTTTTAGTGGGCAGGTGCTGTCAGACAGGCCGCTTGTAACTCCCTCCATTGTCTTGACCTTCCCTCCCACTCCATTTTGAGTCCCAGTTGGGAGGTCCTGGAACCACCTCCCCACTATGATGTGGGTCCTTGTGACTCCAGCGTTGTGCAGCAGTGTCCACCAGCCTCGTGGGACTATGGCAGTCACCACCTATGGTGGCTCTCAAATGGGCCATCTCTTGTCAAGTCATCAACAAAGCATGCCTTTGTGATTTTATTTTTACAAGAACACTAAGTTCAGCTTCCTTTATAAGAGAGTTTGAAATGTGATTGCAACAGCTGAAATAGTGACGATTTCTGCTTTTTGTTTCTAAAACATAATATAAGGATATAGTCACTCAGTGCCAATATTTCTTAAAGAGAAACCTAAACCTGAAAATTTTGTAGGGACTTAAGAACTCAAACTTATCAAGATTTACATGTCCTTATGATTGTTGTGAAGTATAAAATTCTGTGTGTTCTGTAGATGGATGTTGTGTTTAAATCATATCTTACATCTATATGTCTGTCTTGGTTTAAGAAAAAAAAGAATTAAAAAATACTCTCCTCTGAAATGTTTGAAGATGGACTATAAAGACACCTATCATGAAAGTTATTAAGTAACTTGTATGAAACCAAATTAAATTTTCTTAAATAATGTTACATGTGGTTTATCCCTTACAGGAAACAAAGGTGACCCTGCCAGTCAGTGTGGTCCACCTGGTCCAAAGGGCGAGCCAGGTAGTCCTGGGTGTACAGGTATAGTGACATATTTTTCTTCTTAAAACAAAAAAGAACAAGTTAGTTTGAAAAATAGAATAATTAATTTTATCTTTGTAGCTAGCAAGGATTTTTTTCAGTGTTTTCTTCCCCCTTTGCATGTTAAGATAAATATCAAAGGATTATGTATAAACACTGCCATACCATTTCCAGCCTCGAAGAACACTAGGATTATACACCAGAGATTCTACATTTTATCCCCCATGACTCATGTAACTGATAATGTTGACACAACAATAAACTCTCTTAGGCATGCCCACATTTTGACAAAGTCAAAAAAGAATACCACAAGCACTGACTATTTGGACTATTCTACTATCTGTATAATTTAAAGTGATGCGTTAGCAATAACCACTCACACGGAATACAGCCACAATTGTCACTCCAGCCCTTTCCCTCTCCTCAGAAAAGCTTATGTGATTGTAAGTGAGGTGTGCCCTGGTTGAGCCACCACTGACTCTAATTTATTGAAAACCAAACAAACAGAAGACCTCATTACCAACAAGAAATATAAGTGGTTCAAAAAACAACACTATTTGGTGGATCAGGAGCAGTTAACATGGAATCTTTCAGAATGGATTGTGATGTGCCATTGAGTTCTTCCCCCACCAGCTACATTAGATGACCCACAGGGGAGGGCAGGTGCTGGTCCTCCATCCAACAGGACGGGATGCCTAGGGGAGAACTGCCTTAGGACGTCTTACCCTACTGGTTGGGACTTACGTATGTTTGTCTTTCAAAAAAAGGTGGAGAGTGGCTGGGCGTGGTGGCCCACACCTGTAATCCTAGCACTCTGGGAGGCCAACCAAGTGGATTGGCTGAGCTCAGGAGTTCAAGACCAGCTTGAGCAAAAGTGAGACCCTCTCTCTACTAAAAAGTACAGAGGAGCTAGCTGGGCATAGTGGCAGGTGCTTGTACTCCCAACTACTCAATAGGCTAAGGCCATAGCACTCTAGCTTAGGGCGACAGTCTAAAAAAAAAAAAAAAAAAAAAAAGGCTGGGCGTGGTGGCTCATGCCTGTAATCCTAGCACCCTAGGAGGCCAAGGAGTGAATTAACCGAGAACAGGAGTTTGAGACCAGCCTGAGCAAAAGCAAGACCCTGTCTCTAGTAAAAATAGAAAAACTGAGGCAAGAGGATGGCTTGAGTGCAAGAGTTGAGGTTGCTGTGAGCTGTGATACTACAGCACTCTACCCAGGGCAAAAGCTTGAGACTATCTCCAAAAAACAAAAAATGAGTATAAATTGGTGCTCCCTTTCTGGGCCTAGGGAAACAGGCATGAAAATTTAAAATATACATACCCTTTCACTTAGGAATTTATCCTTAACCTTCCTCAGACACGTGTCCTAGATGCATACACAGGAGCATCCATCACGTGGGTAGAACAAACACCCCTGCACAGGTGACTGGTCAAAACATCATGCCCAGGAGCAGTCAGCTGATGATGGTCATTTGTATTTAGATGGCTCCCTTATAAATTGAAACAACCTCACATTAATAATTTTGTGTATGACCTTAAAATTCCCTCTGGCAATAGCCAGGTTTCATTTCATATAATAGAAAGAATGTGTATCGGAAATATTATGGAAAGTTTCATTGTCTTTGTTTTTATACCATGAGATTGCTAAGATGGAAGGAAATCTAACAGAAAAACAAGCTAGGACGGTGGCAAAAACTTCCCTCCTGCTTCCACCCCCCACTTTCCTGTGGGTTTTCTACTCTTGACACAGACAAATATATTAGATGCCATTATATACTCATGGAATGTGTACCTGAAGAGTACGTTTGATGGAAAAGCAGTGTTGAGGTCGGCATTATGGGAGTTCAAAACGACACCAAAGTGAGGACTGTCGGAAAAGAAAAGTTGTGGCTCCAAGTCGGCCTCCATGATGACTGTGCTCGCGACTGTGGGCGGGTTCAGCATCTTCTCTGCCTCAGTTTCCTCACCTGCAAACTGGCCCGATGCATACTGTAGGATTATTCTGAGGATCAAGTGAGATACCTTGAAAGGAATTTGTAAACTGAAAATTCCTCTACAAATATATAGTAACAATCCTCATTACATCATCATTCTTGCAAAACAGTAAGACGTTTTCCACACTTACATGTTTTGTGTAAATGCTGAAGATACTGAGATTTTATGAGCTCAAAGTAGTCCAAAATGAAGGCCTTTGAGGTTACCTAGGTGTTTGTTTTTGTTTTTGTTTTGCAGATTTTGGCTGGGGCTGGGTTTGAACCTGCCACCTCCGGCATATGGGGCTGGTGCCCTATTCTTTTGAGCACCTAGTTTTTAATCAAATTTTAAGTTAAAAATCCTAAACCTGAGTTATTTTATACTTTTTTGGAAAATTTGCCTAGTTCGTCTGGTCTCATGTGATTATCCCCATGGAAATTGTTTCCTTTTGCCAGATATCATGGCTTCAGCTTAGAAATTTTTTATTATATGTTATTCACCAGCACAGAGTTTACTTAAATATGTATTTTTTTATTGACTGGAAAAAGTTGCATTGAATTTGAATGAGCCTAACAGGAAGGCATAGCCCTGCCCTGGTCTTGGGATTAAATAAGATGCCTGGGGTTCAGACCTCCAGACTCTGCCTTCAATTCAGAGAAAACATTCGGCACAGCTTACTTAACTCAGAGGTTCTGCTCGTAACACAAGCCCACAAATCTGGGAGACAGGGTTTTATTAACACTTCAGTGTTTCCATTTGGAGATGAGAATAATGCTGTCCTGCCTTTAGTGCAGAAACATTTTTAGCAAAAATACCACCTAGAGAGACTGATGGATATTAAATTCTATCAGAGAACAGGTATAGACCAGCATAGTCTGGTTTCATGTGTACTGTAATAAAGAATGATTACCATGGCTTTGCAGAAAATACAGAGCCAAACATTCTATTTGCAGATTCAACCAGTGAGTTTTAACCTAGACTAATGGTTTATCCTATAACATGAATTAAAGTAATTCATGTACCTTAATTAAAAACTAAATAAATAAGAAATTAACACATGGGAAAATAGTCATCCTCTCTTGTTATCAGAGAGACATAAAGTGTTTGAAATATCATTTTACCCTTACTGAATTAGCAAGAGAACAACCCAACAAACTAAAAAGTCCTTGATCAGGACGTGGTCTGCTCTGGCCGTGGCAATGACCAAGCAGTTGGTGGCTGAGTCAGCGCCTCCCTTACTGCAAACCATTTTGCATCCTGTATCAAGGACTGAAGGCTGAAGACCAGCCAAGAGCTGACGCTTCTCTTCAGCGAGTCATCGTCATGAGAAAGAGACTGCTTTAGACTTTTAAAAATTTAAGAAACGTATCCAATGGATGGAATGGGTGATTCTGGAAAGGAAACTAGCACGGACAAGCCGATTGCAAAGGATGTTAAGGAGATACTTCGGGGAATCGGAGTATGGAATGAGCACTGGATATTAAGGATTGCTATTAATTTTTTTGGCTGTGATATTTTGGCAGCACAGAAAAATGTTCTTCGCGCTTACCTCCTGAAGTATTTAGGAATGGAATTCCATGATGATTGTAATTTACTTTAAAATACTTCAGCATTTAAAAATGCATTAAAAATCAAAGTATATTATTTACTTAGAAATTCTACTCCAAAGAATTTTCCCTCATGAATTAATAGGAGAAAAACAATAATTAAAGATGTATAAACATCATTATTCATAACAGCAAATGGAGTGGCCAACAGTAGAAGGAAATTAGATTCATTAATTTAAAATTGACTCAGCAAAGTATCAGCCAGTCTCTTAAAAAGATAATTAGGAGACCTATGACACACTTAGAAATTACCTGTGATACAATACTAATTTTAAAAATCAGGATATAAAATTGTGGGTGTCATTTGCGTGAATGTACATAGGGAAAGCTGTGCTATGGTGGTGGGATTACGGGCATTTTGTTTTTAGTTGTTTTTTAACGTTGTGCCTTTCAACGGAAACTATTTAAATATGAAAAAGCAAAGGTAGAGAAGAACAGTGGAGGTTGAATTTGATTATACAGATTCACTGTTTCAAAGAGCAATCCAGGACCACTCAGAGTCTGATCCTTCCTTCCTCAGGTCATTTTGGCGTCCCCGGAGAGAAGGGCTTGCCTGGTGTTCCAGGGCCCAGAGGACCCCCTGGAAGGTCAGGACTGCCGGGCTCCTCTGGACCACCCGGGTGTCCAGGTACCTGGAGAGGAAGTCTGGAAACTTCCTGAGTGCTCTGTTCCTCTTCTGATGTATCCGAAATAGCTGGTCTTTCCTTAGATCTAGGTTCAGATGTGGCTCTGTCAACTCCCAGACCTGTGACATTGGACAAGCCACGTGAACTTACCTACGCCTCACCCATGAAGCTAGTCCTGTCTCTCTGGGTGTCACTAAGTGAGTGGGACAGACTGAGAAAGTACCTGTACAGAGCCTCACATGGCACCAGGTGGAAAGTGATGGTCTGACTGGGGGCAGCTTCTTTCTAGCCCTTTCTGGGTCACCTGCATTCAGGGTGCTGGATTTTTTTCTCCTTTAGACCTAAAACAGTTGCAACACTTAAAGCACAGTGTTCAAACAGATCCTTTCCCTGCTGGTTCAGAACAAAGGGGAAAGTTTTACATTACAATGAGTAATGTACTTCATCTTCTCCTGAAGTTAAGTCTATTTCTCTCCCTAGAATTAAGAGGTGTGGAAAGGAAAAGTGTCAAAGCGATGTTTCCAGTAACCCATATGTATTAAGAACATGAACCTTGTCCTGGCGCAGGGGCTCACGCCTGTAATCCAGCACTCTGTGAGGTCGAGACAGGTGGATTACTTGAGCTCAGGAGTTTGAGACCACCCTGAACAAGAGCAGACCCTGTCTCTACTAAAAATACAAAAACTGGCTGGGCTTAGTGGTGGGTGCCTGTAGTCCCAGTTACTTGGAAGGCTGAGACAAGAGGATCTCCTGAGCCCAGGAGTTTGAGGTTGCTGTGAGCTATGATGACACCATGGCACGCTTCCCAGGGTGACAGAGTAAACTGTCTTGTCTTTCCCAGGGGATGTGAACCATTTAACATCTTGGTCTCTGAAATACCTCTCTGTTGTCCTCAGGTGATCGGGGGATTCCTGGGATGAAGGGACATCCAGGAGAAATGGGGGACCCTGGGCCAAGAGGCCTCTTGGGGGACCCCGGGATACCAGGTCCTCCAGGAGTAAAAGGTAAGTCAAAAGGAAGCTCATCCCATCAGCAGGTCTAGCATAACAAGGGTAAACCCATGGCACTTTCTTACACCCACAAGTGACCCTGCTCTGGGCGTGTCACTCTTCCCCAGGGCTGCCGTTAGTCTCCTCCTTGCCAGGGCTATTGGCCATGAGTGCCTTTCCTGCCTCCTAATCTGTCTTCTACTGGGGGGGGGAAGGGGGGGTTCGAAATGGTGGTGTTGCCGTCTAATTTCTGAGGGCATTTATCCAGCATTTTCTGTGATGTTCAGGCCTATTCATTCATTCCCTCCATGGATGGTTAAGCTTCCCCTTATGTTCCAGATCCAGTGTTAGATGCTGAGTGCAAAGTTTTGAAGGAACTAGATTTGCTTCTTGCCCTCAGGGAGCTCACCATCTAATAGGAGAGAGAGACATAAATATGTATATATACAAACACGTATCTGTTTACCAGTGTGATAAGTGGAAGAAGGGTAAAGGAAAAGTGAGGAATATTCATTATCTTTGTTAGATAAAGAATAATTTATTTTTGTGGTTGACTGTCTTGGCCTTTAAGGGTACTGGCTTGGTTATAAGTCTGGTTATAACATAATATCATATAATATGTGCTATTAGCAAATCTTCATGTCCTCCCCTTCATTTGTAGTATGTGTGTCCTTATCCCTCTTCAGTCCACTTCTTCCATTATAGAAAAAGCACTTTTTCCATGGGTACTTTGTGCACAGATCTAGCATAAGCCTTATTGCATCACATTTGTTTGCTTAGAGGTCTTTCATACCAAACAGAGTATAATTTTTTAAAAAGCAACATCCTTATCACCCAGAAGATACCCAAAAAGTATTTTGTTTGATGGTATGAATACATTAATAAATGAATGAATATACAAACAGCAGCGCGAACAACTGAGCTAGTCGCTCTGAGTGACAACATAGCTAGCCACGAAGAGGTGAAGACCTCAACCAACAGATGACTGTTCAGGCCTTACTTGGTCCAGTCCTGTAACCAGGTTCTCTCTCTTCTTTCCTCCCTTCTCCACCTGTCTGCCTTTATTCAATTGACCCATACGTATAGTCAATTTTGGCAAAATGAAAAGTACATCATCTGAGAAGAGTGTACTTCTGGAATTCATCATTCTATTATTTTGAACATTCAAATGCAATTTTCCACACTTTCTCCTCTTCACTCGTCAGATAGCTTTGAAATAACTCCAGTTCCCCAGCCAGTTGTGGTGTGGGGTTATCATGAATGTGACTCTCCAGGGGAGCCACTCCTCTGAAGGGTTGGCACACGCTGTATTTCCACACAGTCAGATAACTGGATGGGAAAAGGCGCCCCCATGGGATGAGATGGCTTTGTGCTGGTCTCCATCTTCATTGACAGTTTAGTCAGGTGAAGTCCCGTGATGCAGGATAAAGTAGGAGTTTCAGGAAAAACCATCATTCTGTTATTTTAAAAGTGTCTCTGGTGATGGTGACCACTACCTGTCTCTGACAATCTCTACTGCCCTCATGGGGTAGTCTTTGCCAGCTTTTGGTCTCTGGGTGACAAAATTGGTAAAGAATTAAAAGAAAACGTCTGCAGTTATTAACCACTCCTGCTTTCTACTTCTTCCCAACCTGCTAGTTTAGCAAAACAGCAAGGATTTTGAAGCGTGTTGGTGCTATAACAGCAGACACCCAGTCCAAGTGAAATGGCAAGCTCATGCTTACTATGGTCGATTCTTTTTCCCTGGAATTCTGGGTAGTTTGCATTTATCACATAACATCAGTGTGACATACTATTAAAAAGGTAATAGCTAATGAATTTGGTCCATAACAAAGCCACTCAAAATTAATCTCCAGTTGTATCATAGTTCCGTGCTATGAAATAGTGTGTTAGAGACGTGTATCCCTCCACACTTTCATACCCTGAGAGAGGTTGCAGTAATGCCTTCTCACCATGGAGTGGCACTGTTTCACTGCAGACGTACCACCCAACAGCCCGTGCTTTAAAAAAACAGAACTAAAGACATTCCTAAAAATTAAAATGTCTGCAGTATGAATCCATTGTTGCAGTTTATCATGCTGATATAAAAATGAACCATACTCCAGCACAAACACTTTGAACTGAGAAACCAAATATTCAAAGTATGTTCTAAATAAGTCAAGGGGACTGATTATCTTGTTTGAACAAACCAGCTGCTGAACTCAAAGTTGTTTGCTCTGCTAGAACGAGGCCATATGGATGTTGAGTCCTGCTTGTTTTCAATTAGATTTAAACTTTAACTTTTAACATATGCTAAAAATGGCTTAATTCCTAGATACAAATTTTTAAGTACATGTGTACTCTAAAAAGAACACACCCAAGTCCTGCTTGAGCCTTAATCTAAGATTGGAATAATGGAAACCTAATGAGAATGATCTGTAGCATGACAGCAGCTGGAGAGGATATGGACTGAGGCTTGGGGCTGGTGGCAAGTGAGACATTTCATGAGGAAAAAAGCACCTTGAGATGACGTTTATCAGGAAGGAAATGCCATGTACTTAGAGTTATGGAAATCATAGACATGTACTTTCCCCATTTTACAGCTAAATTGTTTCCCTCTTGCCCTGAACCCACAGCACTTCCCACACCATGTAATTGCCTATTCTGCCAAGTCAGGGCTTGTTTCTCCCTTCTCCATTGTCTTGTCAGCACCTGTCACGAGTCACATTAGGAAACCATATCTTACATTCATTGTAGGCACTCACATATATGCTGAATTTTTTTTTTTTAACTTAAATCGTATTTCAGAATCTTTTTTGATAAGTGTTTTCAGTGATTTTTCAACCACTACCTATAGTCAACAAAGGTCTCTCTTCTCCATCAGTTTTAAAAATAGGGCGACGAGCTGTCCTGTTTTGCCTGAGCCTGACCGGGTGTCTTAGGATGTGGAATTGCCCATACTAAAAGCAGGAAAGTCCCCGGCAAACAGGGATGTGTTGGTCACCGTATTAAAAGTATAAAACCATAGAAACTCTCTTGGGATGCAGATTAGCATTTTCAAGCTTTAGGACAAAATACAGCCTGCGAGTGGGAGCCCAGTCCCAAAGAGTTGGCGGCTAATGAAGATGGAAGCCACAGTCATGGCTGGAGTGGAGATTAGATTCACTGACTGGAGGGGGAGTGTCCCAGCGCCCCGGCACGGCGCGATGCAGCCTTAAATGATGGTTGTTAAGCAGGAGGACGACCAGAGAGGTGAATAAAAATTCCTCATTACCCAGAAATGTGCTTTGTTAGCCTAATTGCCTCTCATCTGCACTGTATATATTTTATGCATGAACAAGTTTCTGATTTAGAGATGGGACTGATAAAAAGCTTTCAGTAAAATGGAAAAAATTACCCTGAAAACCCTACTCTGATGTAGCTGCATTCGATTTAGAAAGATAACATTGGGTCAGATGAGGGTCGGCCAGATCAACAATAGTGAGAGGCTGGGACGGTGACAACCCAGGATCTAGATGTGTTGACGTGACAATGGAGGGTTGGCAGAAGCTGGGGCATCCCACGCCAGCCAAGTCCCCCAAGTCATCAATCTTGGTGACTAAAGCTGGAGATCAAAACGCATGGAAGTAGCGAGTGGTCGCTCAAAAAAATTTATTATCGCTTTAGATAGATTGCAATAAATACCCAGATCTGGCAGATGAAGAAGGTCTGTGTGTTCTTTTGGTGCAAACTTGAAACATTGGCTCATAAAGTAGGAAAAAGGATTGGAAAATAATCTAAGCCAGAACTGTTAAAAGCGGTTAGGAAATAAAAGATTTGGAGAAAATAATGATGCATCCCCATTTTTTTTTGGTGCAAAAAAATATGGCTCATTTGAACTAATCTACAGTTTAGATCTTAAGACGAGCAAAACAACTTTGTTTCAAGTGCCGTTGATGAATAGAATGGAACATCTAACTGTACCATTTCTAATAAGTCCACAGAGGACGGGCTTTAATGAATAGGTAATAATTAGCACTTGAATTATTTATTTGTAAATGGATACCTCTAATTTCTTTAAATCCTATTTGTCCTATAAACCTACCCGAGAGAGATGTGGCATCAAGTAGAAATTGTTGTCTCCTCCTTTTCCTAGCTTCTTCCCTCAGGCTCCTGGATTGCCATTTCCTCACTTATTCACGCACTTATTCAATATTTATTTATTTATTTTGATTTTTTTTTATTGTTGGGGATTCATTGAGGGTACAATAAGCCAGGTTACACTGATTGCATTTGTTAGGTAAAGTCCCTCTTGCAATCATGTTTGAACACCTACTAGGAAATAAGCTAAGTAAGGGGACAGAAAGACGAATAGGACCTAGTCTTCAACCCTGGTTTACTCTCAAGGTGGGGAGACAGTCTCCTGAAGACAGGAGATGGGCATAAATGGTCAGGGCCTTCCTATGTGCATGTCAGAGGGAGGTCAGAGGCACTTTCTGGTTCAGTCATATACGCTGAGGGTATTCTTTCCCCAAATTTGAGAGATAGGACTCTAAACGAAGTGAATAGCTGGCTGTGCCCTGAGAGCCTCTCAGTCTTAGATGAGAAAGAACAACCGTTCGATGGAAGAGCCGCCAGCGGGAGACGACAGTCACTTGGCTTGACTGTGCCGAAGGAGCAGCCTTCCCACCCTCTCCACCTCCAACTCTGTGCTGTCATTTGAAGAGACTCTCATTTGGACAAATTGAACATAACTCAAAATAAATGGATGGAAAGCTCTCAGAGAAATTTCCCACCAAAAGTGTTCAGTGGCAACGTGAGCAAAGTCAGGCTGGTCAGTGTCTCTGACAGAAGGTTTCAGGGGAAGGGCACTGGCATCAGGGAATCATGACAGAGACCAGAGTTTTAGTGATCGTCACAAACTACACTGAGTTTCTGTAAAAAGGCATCTGAAGAGTTCTGAAAAGAGTAGCTGTGAAGGAAGGGCTGCAGCCACACTTGCCCGGCAGGCCGCTGCCTCTCAGCAGGGAGGACTTACCGTAAAGCTCTGCAGGGCGGGTATTCTCAGCTGCCACAGGTACCAGGCGTCCCCTGGTCTCACTACATTTCTGTGACTAGATCCTGAAGAAATTAGAGCCTGCAGCCCCTGGGGGTTGTGCAAGACCTGAAGCCTGGGAGGTAGGAAGCTTGGATTTGCTTCCATCCAATCTCTTTCCTCATCTAGGAGAATTTTGCTATAAAATCAAAAGTCTCTAGGCCACGATTCAGTAATTTTAGACCATATCTGGTCCTGATACTGTCAGAAACCAAGAGCAGTATTTTAAGAGCAGAGAAATGTGTGTGTGACGCTATCTTGGCAGAAAACCTCCATCAGATGACCGTGTAAAGAATCCTGAGCCTCCGCACTGATGATGTCATCCAGATGGGGGCATGCACCTGCCTTCCCCACCAGTGCACCCTCTGCCAGGCAGTTCCTGCACTGTGTTGCCAGAGTGAGGGCCAGCGACCGGTCCTTCCTTTGGGTCACAAATCTCTGATGTATTTCAGGTCCCTCTGGGTCACCCGGCCTGGATGGCTTGCACGGTTTGAAGGGTCAGAAAGGAGCCAAAGGTGCTTCAGGTAAGATAAAACCATTTGTGGACTGTGAGATAAAGTAGTACCCTCCCCTGAAAGTTCCTCACTTCATGAGATTTAAGGTTGAAACTAAAAACCTGGCTTAGGTTAGAGACAGAGTTGGAAGCATTTTTAGTGTTGACAATGACATATAAAAAGGACGTTTGAGAAAACCCTATTTAAGAAGGAATGGTTGGTTAACAGTGTCTTTTGTTGGCATTGCTTGGGACTCTGGTAAAAATGCTCTGAATAATTGCCTTAATGGAGTTAGATTTCAAAATGTTATAATGACAAATAAATAGTTGAGGTTTTAAACTGTTTGTATCGTTTTAAGTGTAGTACCAGCATGTTGGAATTAGTACCTTTATCATCCTTTCACAGTCACTGCCAAAACAAATTACCCGAGGAATTTGCTGTTATTTTTGACACTGCAGATAGGTTAATCTTCAGCAACTGCATTTTAGCCTGTTCATTAATACCATGCACATCTGCTGTGTTACTTTCCCAGAAAAATTGCTCACAATCAGACCAAGTAGCCGGAACTCAACCCATGAGTGACCATGGGGAACAGGTTAATTGTCCTGTGAGGTTTGAATCTGTTGTCAGAGAGGGAAAATCTTTATCTTTGGAAAAAGTACTTTATAGTGATTTAGGTCACTTAGGATTCATGCAGTGGCTTTTCCAAATGTCTGATTGAGTGTTTGCACCTTCCCCAAACCACTGGAGTTCTCCCTCATCAGTGCAAAATACAGTAGAACCTCTCTCTGTAAGGACCCACTAAGGGCCTGTAACAGACTGGTCAGCATAAGGAACGAGGCCTGCTGTACTGACCTGTATGTGGGGGGCATGTCCAGTCTATGAAGATCAGGTCAATGCAGGGAGCTGGTCAACTATGGATATTCTATTGTAGGTCTAGTTGTGCCAGTGTCCACCCAATAATTATGCAGTGAATTCATATTTATTGTTTTATCACATTTGTTTTTGTAGAATTTAGGGGGTTGGCCTTGTCTCTATGCTGTTATGTTTTTTCTTTTTTTTTTCATGTGGGAAATAATCATAAAAGAAATCAAAGGGGTTACCCAGGAATAGCGTGCAGCCTTAGGGATCACCATTGCAGCCAGTGGTCAGTCTCCGCTGACCTTCTCTGCCACTGTTGGGGACCAGTTCCTTCCCAGACACCAGGACAGGGGAAAGCCGGGAGAAGATACGGTATTAATGCTGTTTTCCCCATGAAGGTTTGCATGATATGGGCCCACCTGGGCCAGTGGGAATACCTGGACCAAAAGGAGAGATAGGACCCCCTGGGAGCCCGGGAATCTCTCCTCCAGGACCTTTTGGAGAAAAAGGTCTCCCAGGCCCCCCAGGTAAGAAGTAGCATGCTTTGCCTCTCTTTGAATAACTAAATCAAAACCTGACAAATGTAAATGAGGCTGATGTCTGAACATGTGTCTTCTCAGGGAGACCAGGACTACCTGGCCCTGCTGGTGCCAGAGGAAGAGCTCCTAAGGGTGTCGTTCCTCAGCCAGGTCCACCTGGAGATCGAGGACCTCCTGGCCCCGATGGCCCAAGAGGTATAAGGAAATCATGGCCAATGATGGCCACACTCCCTTTTCTAGATGCTGTCAGCCTGCAGGGACACAGGATCAGAGACAGGCACAGCAGAAACCCCTGGCATCCATCTGGCAGATGGCTGAGCGGGTCCAGTTGGGGTGGGAGTGTGGGGAGTGGTAGGCTCTCAGGATCCTATCCAGGACCATAACTGGGCCCTCTCACTCTTCCCTTCCAAGTCTGTCAGACCATTTCTCCCTGGATACAAACTCTGACTTCAAGCAAGCACTTCCCATCACTAGCTTGAGGCTGCCAATAAGGCTTCAGGAGGGAATCAGATGTTCTTTGTTGGTCTCTAGCACCTGTCTCATAAACAATTGCCACTGGCCCAGAGTGATAGGACCCGGGCCTGTCATACATAAGACAGTACATGTTGTTCCTCTTATTACTTTAGAGAGACAAAATCCAGCAAGGCAAGATGTTAGAAGTCGTTACTAAGCTGACCAAGTAGGGTTAGGCTGGAGGTGGGTTGGGGATTGGGAGAAGAGCACAGCCCTGATATCTTGCTGAATGCTGATCATCACATTCATACACGCACTGAGAATTCTTCTACAGTGACACAGCCCACTGTCTTCGAATCTTTAGGAATTTTTCGAGTTTGTACATTGAAAAAATTAAAAGCACTCAAAAAATGTGCTAAGAAGTATAGAAGCTAAGTAGGAATAGAATTCATTCCTATGTGAAGACACTGATTTTCAAATAGGATTATAAATTTAGTTGAGTAAATATTCCTTTTTCTTCAGCTGTAATGTCCTCAAAAGCCTATCTATCTGTCCATTTGTCTGTCCATCCATCTATCTAGCCATTCTCCATCTATCTATCCATCCATCCATCTATCCCTCCATCCATCCATCCATCTGTCTAGCCATTTTTCCATCCATCCATCTATACATACATCCCTCCATCCCTCCATCCCTCCATCTATCCATCCATCCATCCGTCTAGCCATTTTTCCATCTATCCATCTGTCCGTCTGTCCATCCATCTCACCATCCATCCATCTGTCTAGCCATTTTTCCATCCATCCATCCATCCATTCGTCCGTCCATCCGTCCATCCATCCATCCATCCATTCATCCATCCGTCCATCCATCCATCCATATTATAAAGCAGTGAGATGGCAATGCAAACAAAAACTATGAAATGACACTTTCACAAGGAATGTCTCTGAAGGGAAGGGGGGCTTTGCTTAGGTTCATCTTGTCTAACAATTGCTGACCTACCATTGACGCTATTTCTCAACTTGGGCTTCACGTGACCCACCCTCTGTTTCACTTTTGATGCTGGTGACTTTCTTATTCTAATTCCCACCATCCCTTACTTGGAAATCATTAAATTGATTTTCTTAAGAAACTCTCAAGCAGCCAGTATATACATTTGTCTTTGACTAAAACATATTTTTTCTTCTTCCCCATGGTCAGGAGCACCTGGGCCCCCAGGCTCCCCTGGGAGTGTTGACTTTCTGAAAGGGGATCCAGGTGACTGTGGTCTGCCGGGGCCACCAGGTCCCCCGGGTCCACCAGGCTCTCCAGGGTCCAAAGGCTTTCCAGGATGTGATGGAACTGATGGCCAGAAAGGTATGAATGCAAGTTGTTCCTTAGGTAGCTTATAGGGCCTGTTGTTAACTTATTCTGGAGAGTCTTGAGTGCTGCACTATCATGAGGTAATTCCTATTTCTATGCAAACAGTGACTAGATTTCCGAAATGTCCTCACTTTCCCAAAGAGTCCTAAAGTTTGGGTAAAAGTTAGACAAGTAAATGGAAGGAACACAAGTTCATTTTTAACTCCTTGATATTCTTCCAAACCAGAACTACACAATAGAAACATCATACAACCTCCATGTGCAATCTCAAAATGTAATGGTCACATTTTAAAAGGTAAGAAGAAACACATGGAAGTTAACTTCCTACTTCATTTCATTTAACATAACATATCCAAATATTATGTTAAAGGACATATCATTAATATAAAATTATCAATGGGATAATTGAGCTGATTGTATGAACATAGCTCTTCTCCCAAATAAGCCTCTCCTAAAATACTGATTTAAATTGATTTTTTTTTTTTTTTTTATTGAACTGCTAATATTTGAAGATGTCAGTTTTGGGTCACCAGAGTTTCAGAGTCTTATTATAGTCAAACAACTTTTTTTTTTTTGTGGCACAGAAACATATAACATTGTAACTCCCATTATATTGATTTTATAAATAAGGAAGCTAGATATCAGAGAAGCAACTTCTGACATTTGCACAGGGAGCCCATTAACTAGCATCCTACCTAACTTCTGAACCAAATGTGAGCTAACGCAAAAGATTAGGGCCCAGAAGAGGTCAAATCTCCATGAGGCTGCCATGATGAGTGTGCAGATGACATCTCTAGAATTGTGTAGTATGCAACCTGTACAAAGTATGGAGTCACCCACTTCATCATTAACATCACTTTAGAGAATATACATCTGCTGGTATGTGGTCTTCCAATTATTGAACCTCAAACTTGGGCAAACATGCTAGCAAGCCTAGCACTCTACTCACCCTGGTTGTTACTCTAGAACAGGGGTCCTCAAACTGCGACCCGCGGGCCACATGAGGCAGTGTGATTGTATTTGTTCCCTTTTTGTTTTTGTTTTTTTACTTCAAAATAAGATATGTGCAGTGTGCATAGGAATTTGTTCATAGTTTTTTTTTAAAATTATAGTCCAGCCCTCTAACGGTCTGAGGGACAGTTAACTGGCCCCCTGTTTAGAAGCTTGAGGACCCCTGCTAAACAACGAATTTCCACTTGCATGTAAACTTTAGGACACATAGCATGCCATACCAACAGCAGTGATCTACCCAGGGATCTGCAAGGGATTAGTAATACTGATTGAACCACTAATCACGCTTCTGAACTCACATTCTAGAGAATATTAGGGCCAAATAGTGCTTTACTGGAAGGAGGGTAAGGGAGTTTCTTTGGTTTACTTTTTATGACTTCCTTAAATAAGAAAAGGAAATATTTTATCAATTTCACAAACATTCGCTAGGCCCCTACAGGAATATAGTGATGAGCAGATTTAAGGGGTCCCCACTGTTACTACACGTAGTGTTTCATGGAGGACAGTTGACCTTCATACTGAGGGATGCTTCAACATAACCCGAGCTACATGCTCTGAGTGACGAGCTTATCAAAAGGCAACTGGACTTTGGGTGGGATTCCAGGGGGGGCTTCCCCGAGGAAGTGAGTCTTGGTCTGAATGCTAAAGAATGAGGAGGACTTATGGATGGGAAGAGAAGGGAGCTGACTCCATGTGCCTGAAACTAACACGCTGAGGAAGAGAGTGGTGTGAACACCAGCATGGCGTTCCCACATACTGGAATCTCTGCCCTTATTCTCCCTTGTGGTCTAGGTCTTTGAGTGTCTCTAGAGAAAGTTCAGGATTACATGGCTTCTAAATTCTAATTAAGTCTTTGCCTTGACTCTGGAACCATTTTCCTAGTCCTTTCGGCTGTATCATCTTGTTTCTTCCAGGCAGAGACAGCCCTTCTCAGCCTGGCAGCAGCAAGTGAGGCCAGTCTTGGTTCTCAGGCCAGTTACGTCCTGCATTTTGTTGGAGTGAATCTCTGAATTCAGTCGAACTGTCATCGTTTCCGTACTGCTTCATTACACAGCCCCCGTTTTATGTTTCTTTTAGGACCAATGGGATTTCCAGGGCCCCAGGGGCCACAAGGACTTCCTGGGCCACCTGGAGAGAAGGGTCTACCTGGACTTCCTGGCAGAAAAGGGCCCACAGGTCCTCCTGGTAAGCATCTAATGCATTTTCATTCCCACTAAGCAGCAAACACTCAGCATCTTGTATAACTATTTGCTGTGATGGGCATTTTTCAGAAAGTAGGTAATATTCTGAAATTACTAGTCCATTCTTATGACTTAAGCCCTTTCTGATATAAAGGGTATATTTCTTTCCAGCTGCATTGCTAAGTCTCATGTTTTGTAAACAGATATTTATTATCAGAGTAAGTTCAGAGATTAGGAGTGGATTTTATGTGTAATATTTCTAAGGGAAATAAATAATGTGTTCCTTCCTGGAAGAGGCAATGACTGATTTGATTATTGTTTGTTAGGATTGTGTATTTAATTCCTGTCTCTGAATTTTCAGTGATTTTCCTAGATGTTCTATTTAACTTTTTCTGTAAAGTATGTTAGTTCCTATGGAGGCAAAAGGCTATTCAATTTAACTTTGTAGACAACACTTTTTAATTATAGTGTCAAAACAAGCCAAGGACGTGTTAGGGAGAGAAAAGGGTAGCAGACATGTGCATTTGAGGTTGGCAAAAGTAGTATCTTTCCAGATACTAAATCACTGGTATGGTAATGGGGTATCAGGTCAGAATATTTTGGAATTTTGTAAATTAGCAGTCTAGGCCAAAGAATAAATAAGTAGCACTCCTTTATTATATATTATAGAACAACAGGAGAAAAGGCTTATACTTTGATTCTTTTTATATTGCCTTTCTGTGCATAACCTAATAAAACTTGGCAAACTAATCATTTTCAAAAGCCTTTAAATGGATAGGATTCCTATGTACATTAAATTAGAGCATGTTTTCCACGAGAAATTGACTAGAATTTTATATTACTCAAGAGAATTTCATTCCAAGTCTTTCTGGAGATGGAAACTCCATTACTGAATAATAGCTGCTCCTGTCAGTCACGTCGTTGTGGATTTTTCATGTAAATAAGATGCTGCCATTCTGCTTGTCATAGATCCTGTCCCAAATTATTATTTATGTTCTCACACTATTTTGTTTTTGTCCTAATTCACAAATTTAAAATCTCTTTCCACCATGTGAAAACCATTGTCTGGCCTCGTTCTTTTGGCTTCTGACCTCTGAAGGTTCCAGAGGTAAGTTAGCAGCACTGTAACATTGATGATTTCCCCTAAATCTGTTTCCAGTCATTTCTGTACCTATATTTTCTGCTGTATTTGTGAGTAAACTTTGTTACATTTCCATAGATGGAGTTCTGTAATTATATTAGGTTATAATGCCTTTGCTTCCTTGTTACAGATATAGTAACCTCACATTAGAGTGTCCTAATACTGAGCCTTATTATGGGTTGTCAAGGCAGGGTAGATACTCACCTTGTATGTAGTATAATTTCAACTTGGGCATGAAGTGTGAGGGCTTTCTCTGTTGAATACTATGGTAATACCCATGTAAGTTCCTTTTATACATTCTATGATACAAATACATAGAACATCTCTAAAATAAATAGCATCAACAACATTAAAAGACAGGCCCTCAGCACTCACTAAGGGGCTGTGACAAGCCCTCAGCACTCACTAAGGGGCTGTGACAAGCCTTTCCTATTACACCCTTAAGTTCATTTTCAAGCAGCACATTTCTTTATGTATTCAAAAGAAAATGTTCGCTTAATGCTTTGCAATGTCAAAACAACATATTTTTTCCCTGGCACTTTTAAAGAGAATAAGAAACATTTCTGAAAAAAAGAAAAGAAAAGAATAATTATGAATACTTGCATTTTTTTTATTTCTGATTAATATGAGGGTATCTACAATTTGAAGCTTATAGATTAATAGTAGAGTGCTTGCATTTTTCTTTCTAGGCATCTGTTATTAGCCGTAATGAAAATTGCCCTGCATATAGAGTCCATATATTTTTAGGGACCTTGAAAGGGAGGCTGTGGCCCCTCTCTTTCAGCTTCTGGTTTAATTAGAAAATAAGGAAACCAAAAGCAAAATATTTTTGTTCGATCTTGCTATTTTAAATGTTTATATTTAAAAATTAAACTTGTATATTTAATATCTTTATTTCAGTGCTATATCTCTGTGTGTATTAATGCATTTGAGGATAACATCAAAATTGTAAATATGAAGTACCATCCAAATGCCCCCATGACCACCCCCTCACTACCACCACCACTGGGAAAGGCCCAGCTCACTCAAGGAAGGCAGGAAATGTCCCCATCTCTCTCTCTCTCATGTCACCCAGATTAGAAAAGCCACATTTTACATTAAACTGTACATTATATAAAAATACATCGGGGCCTGTGCTACTTGTGGTTTTATAGCATATTTTACAAGGGGTTAAATTCCAAACAGCTTCTGGAGTTCAAGTCCATTTGCACAGATGTGTTAGCATTGTGTAGATTAAAACTTTGTTGTGATGGCCTCACTTTTTCTAGGATTTTCTTGCTCTTTTATCATTGCATTCTTAGAATTATTTTGCACACATTCGTGTATCTTTGAAGAAAATCATAACTATTCAAGTGGTATGTTTTAAAATCTGTTTTATTTATGAAAATTTCTCACCCAGCTATTAAGAGGTTTTTGAGGCAGTGTAATCTGGTGGTTAAGAACATGGCCTTGGAGCCAGAATACACTGGCTTTTAATCTGGGCTCTGCCATGTGTAGTGGTGTCACTGCAGATACGTCCCTTATTTACCTGAGCCTGAGTTTCCTTATCTGTAACGTTGTCATAACAGTAGCACACACGCAGTCTTGTAGGGAGGATTTAATACTGCACCACTTAGCACAGAGAATAACAAGATACAGCACTCAGTAAGTGTTAGCCATTATCATTATTGTTCAGTGTTATTATTTATTATCCCTTGTGGGATTTTTTTTTCCCCTTTTGGAGGATGACTGAATGAAGCTTTAGAAAAAGGGCCTTTAATATAGTGAATGTAACAAAAGGAAAAATATGTCAAACCTTTAGCACAGTGACTCTCACAGTAAGATTCCCACATCAACACCATTGGTCTCACCTGGAAACGTATTAGAAATGTACATGTTGGGTCCTCCTCAGATCGCCTGACTCAGAAATTCCAGTTTCTAACAAACTAGCCCAGTGATTCTGATATGCTACAGTCAGAACTATAACTTTACAGTGGTGCTTCTCAGCCCTGGTGGATTCTGGAATCATCTGAGGAGTTTAAAAGAAATATTGATGCTCCAGTCTCACCCCTGCCCCCGAATTCCTGTTTAATAAGTCAAGATGGAGTCCTAGCATTAGTAATTTTGGAAAGCTCCCCCGATAGGGTTGATCGTATGGCCAACATCGAGGGCACTACCCAGGCATATCCTGTTACCAAGGGTTTCTGGAGGTGAGACCTGGGCCTCAGTTTACAGAGGGTGACTCATTTGGTCATTCATTCACCCAATAAATGCTCTCTAGAAGTTTTTCATGCACCCTGCGTTTGCCTGCATGGAACTCACAGTGCAATGTTGAAGCCCCTGTTCACCTTTCAGTGTAGTGTCAGGAGTCCGTCTGTAGCCAGGGCTGCAGAAGGAGCCCGTTCACAACATGCGAATCCATCATGCAAATGTCATGGTGCTGCCAATTTCAGGTGAACCTGGGCCGCCTGCAGATGTGGACGACTGCCCCCGAATCCCAGGGCTTCCTGGGGTGCCCGGCCCACGAGGACCAGAAGGAGGCATGGGGCTCCCTGGACCGAGAGGCCCCCCAGGATCAGGTATGAGCCTTTCTCTGATTGTTCATTTTCTCTCCATATATTACTGAAACAAAATTCTAGATATTTTATGATGTTGCTTTTTTTATGGAGTCCAAACAACTTATAAGGAGGAAGCAATGAAGACATCCTTTCGTTGAAGACATCATTTTTACCTTGATTCAAAGTACATTAAGTATGTCCTAACTGGATCCACACATCCCTTTGTGTTTATGTTGAACTCCTACTTCCATCCTTTGTACTTGGCCAACTTCTAGACATGGGGTTTTGAAACCTCTTAGCACAACATAGTATATGCACCATTAACAGTCAGTAGCTGCTGACTTGATTTTGGATTAAAAACAATTTAACTGGGACTTGGCAGAGCAGAGCAGAGCCTGTGAGAAGGAAGGAGATGTGTCAGTTAGAGGAGGGCCAGTGTAAAAGAGGTTCCCTGCTCTGAACTTTGGCAAGGACCACATGGTTCACATAATCGTGAGCTTTGTTGGGTCATTGCCAGGTTGGCAGGGTCCCTATTTAAATAGTAAAGCCAAACCATTCTTTAAAAAAGCATTCTCTAGTTTTTTTTTTTTTTTTTTTCTTTCCACTTGTCCTCATTTTGAAACCAAGTTTCCTTGCTAGTATATATGTATTTGTAATATCAAGGGTTGGGTTCTTCACAACTTTCAAAAAAAAAAAAAAAAAAAACCTTCAAGTAGGAGATGTGAGCTTATAATGGGGTTCTGCAAATTGCATTTAGTAAATACTTCAGATGCCCTCTGTTCTGTGTAAAGAATGGCAGGGAGTGCTGGTGACCAGTGTGCAAAGACGAGCAAAGCTGTGCTTTCCCTCTCTGAGGGTCTAAGCATCTTGTGGCACACAAAGCCAGCAGAACACAAGGTGCTTAAGATGATGGTAGATTACAACTCGTGCTTTCAAAGGGGTTGCAAGCGGGGGGTGGAGGACTGCAGGACTACCCAGACCCCAGCAAGCCCTGGCATTTAAGCAGAGCCGTGGAGGCAAGCTCTTTTGCAAACTGCCCTTCTTAATCTGCTGTTACTTCTGCACTGTCACCATTTCCTACCACGGTGTCTACAGTCGTGGTGGAATATGTCACAGAGATGATTGTGCCATAATTTATTTAACCACCACATTTACAAATTATTGATTGATTTGGTGCCACTGGCTCTGCTAGAAATCAAGCCCACAAGGGCTTGCCCTTTGGAGCAACAGGCTAGCAGACAATGAAGGCTTCGACCAAGCCAGTGCAGATGTGCCGAGCGCTACTGAAGCATAATGGGGGAATTGGTAACAGGGGGATTTAACCTGGGTGTAGGGAGGGAGAGTCACAAGGAACTTACAGGCCTTGGTTTGCAAGCTGCCTGGAGCACCTGAATCCCCAGGAGAGCTTGTTACAGCACAGACGGCTGGACCAGCCCTCAGATTTTGATTTGTCAGGGATGGAAAGGGTGCTGAGATTCCTCCATTCCTAACAGATTCCCAGGTGCCGCTGCCTCGGTTCCAGGGACTATACCTGGAGGACCCACTCTGATATAAGGTGTTCCCCCCTCTCTGCTATGAAAAGCAACTGGTAATGAAGATCTTGTAAGCATCCCTGATTATCATGAAGAGACAGTATAATGGCTGAGAGCAGAAATTCTAGAACTGGAGTACATGTGTCTAACTCTCTCTCTACCACATAACTGCCCTCTGACTCCGTTTCTTCATCTGCAAAAAAGGCAAACTAACATATAAAGCACTTGGAACACAGCCCGACGCAGAGCAGTGGGTATGTGTGTTTGCCATGACTATCCTTGTTTCCTTAAATTCCCCGAGGAGAATTCTGATTTCAAGAATAGGCAGCAGTGTAGGATCTCTTGAAATAGACCACCAGGTTCATCACCAGAAAGAGTTTTGAAAATTAATAACATAGCACAGCATCTCTCAAAGTGTGGTTTCTGGACCAGCAGCAGCACCTGGAACTTGCTGGAAATGCAGATTCCCAGGCCCTGCCCAGCCCCCTGAGGCAGCCGTCTCCACACATCATTCTCAGAAGCAGCAGTAGCTGTGTCCCTGCCAGGTTTAGGTTTGTGTTCCCACTGACGTTGATCAGGTGGGCAAGAGGGGAAGCTTCACGTCTAGGAGGGCTGGGGGCTGAGGGCTGGCTACTGCACTTGGTGTGAACACACTTGGGGTCCTGCCTGGGGCAACCCAGCTGCAGGGGGGAGGTGCCCAGAAATGAAGACAAGGAAAGTGCATGAGAAATCTGGTTTCTGCTGGCTTGCCCAAACCAAGTCCAACCTCCCCCACCTCCTTGCGTCCTCTCCATGCGGGGTTGGTGTATTAAGGGGACAGGCTTTCTGGTGTATAAGGGGACAGTCTTTTGCTAGCACTGTTCACTTGACAGCCAGAACCTGTGCTGTCAGACAAGGTGTCCCTTAAATAGGGTGAGAGAGGGTGGCTCAGTGAATTCCCCCAGTGGACTGGCCACCTCAGCTTTGTCGCTGAAAAAACAGTCATGGGAGGGGAGACCAGAGGCAAGAGTGAAGGCCGCCAAGCCACTGAGCAAGGCGTTTGACTCAGTGGCTGGTCTCAGCCTATGTCAGTCTGTTCTGGCTATCATAACAGAGCACCATGGACTGGCTGGCTTAAATCTTCTTGTTCTCAGCCTGGATGTAGAAGTCCAAAATCAAGGTCACTCGTCTCGGCTTGGAGACGGCTGCCTTCTTCTCGTGACCTCACAGGTCTTTCTTCTGTGCCTCCTCAGGAACATGGGCCCCTGGTGTCCCTTTGTGTGTCCAAATTTTCTTTTTTATAAGGACACATGGCCAGATTGGATTAGGGTCCCACCAGATGGCCCCTTAATCACCTTATTAAAGGTTCTGTCTCCAAATACAGTTACATTTTAAGATGCTGGAATTAGGACTTCAGCGTAAGAATTTGGAGGCACACAAACCTGCCCATAACAGGCCAGTTTGTGGCAGGGAGAGGGAGAGAGAGAGAGAAAAAAAACAAGCAGAGACTGGAAACCTGGAGATGATTAGGAATTCAGGTAAGTGGGGCTGATGGTAAAAACTTCCCCAAAGACAATGACCATTTCTGCCACCCTGAGCAAAGGGAGACTATGGCTAATGAATTGATGTTTTGACAAAAATTACCAAAGTATGGGGCAGGAAGGAATTGCTTGGGCCTTCTTGCCCACGGTTTCACCAGAAGTCGCTGTGTTTCTTAGACAGCCATAACTGTACTCAGTGATGTCACGATGATGTAATTGCTGTTCGCATCTTTGCCATTCTTATCCCTGTGGATATAAAAGCGTGTGGAACATGACGCTTGCATGGAATTCCAATGCTCACTCACCGGCCTGCCCACCACAAGCTGAGTACAGATGTGTCAGTGTCACACCTGCCTTGGCCCCGAGGTTTTCTTTGGCCTCTCCAAATCAGATCCTTTGTGGAACACTAAGCACTTGAAGAACCCTCAAGGTTTAGTGTGATGGCTGCCCAGTCCCAGCCTGTGTCCTCTGCAGCTCGTTGGGGCAGGGGCTAGGGAGGTGATAGCACAGCCTCTGCACGTGGCCCCTGCATGCAGCTTTCCTCTCCACCCCTGAGCAGCTCTGTGACTGCTCTGAGCCTCAGGCTGGGCACTGGTGAAGCTGGCACATGAGAGTGCCAAGTGCTACGGCTGCTGGGACAACCAAATTGGATGATCCATGTACGGGAGTGGCATGGTACCCGGCATGCTGTAAACACTCAGTAAAAAGCTATTTTTAAATTGCTGCTCTTGCTCCAGATTAAACTTGACCCCTAACTGAATTCTATTATAGTTCATTCACTTGTCCATGTGGGCTTAACAAAATCGCTATTAAGGATATTTAATTATTAAAGCTATACGTGTTCAGTGTTTTACAAAATGTGCAATGTACAAGAATAGAAAGAAAATTTGAAAACCTCTATTTCAACACCTCCCTGGTTTGGCTTCAGATCCTGTCCCAGCCCTTTACTGGCTCATTGGCTTTAATTAAGCAAAGTATTTGACCTCTCAGAGCCTTAGTGACCCCAACTGCAAAGCGGAGATAGCATATCCCAATTTCCTGTGGCTGGAAAGATGAAATGAGCGGCTGCAGTGGAAGTGGACAGGACGCTGGGGCTGGCACACGGACACACACAGGCAGTAAGGGCTGGCAGGTGCCATGGTCATTGTCACCACCACTGTCATGAACTTTCCTGCAGGGTGCAAAGGAGAGCCTGGACTGGATGGCACGAGGGGCGAGGATGGAGTGCCTGGGTCTCCTGGGCCTCCCGGACATAAAGGTGACACGGGAGAAGCTGGCTGCTCTGGAGCACCAGGTGGAGTCTCAGTTGCTTTTCTCTTCTCTGACACTGTTGATCTGAGAACAGTGTACAAAATCTCTGACCCCTCAGGTAGCTTTCCAAACTGGATCCTACTAAAAGCATCTGCTTTAGATACTAACTTGCCAGGTTTCAGAGAGACAGAGGAAGGGAGAACAGAGCCGGAGGCATCTCCGCAGCCTAACTGATGCTGATGCCTCACGGGACCGAGTCAAGGCCCATATCCTATTCTGTACTTCCCCAAACAGCTGCACACCATCATGTAAGGCTCAGCCCTTTCTTCTGTTCCTAGTTCAAGGTCCTGCCAGGTCTGCAGCCTGGCTTGCTGTGTGATTCCCCTGGACAGGGGCGTGTTCTCAGCCTCACAGCCTGCTGAAGCGTGTGGCCTCTGGTTACAAGTTCACTTCATCATATGACATAGCCAACAACACGTTGTTTCAAATACAGGGCAAGTTCTTAAGAGAAAAACTTGGGGTGTAGGCATTGTGAAAGGGGAGGTATGACCCTTTAGCAAAGAAACTTGAAATATAAAGCACCAGATGGCATGGTAGGCACCAGGACTCGGGGACTCCAAGACACAGTCCCATCCATGAGAGTGTCTGGGGAGGAGCATAAACTCCGTGCCAGGTTAGTAGGGGAGAAATGAGTGAGAAGGCCTGGGTGGGATCTCCTGCAAAATGGAGCTTTGTCTAAAAGCTGCAGCTCAGCTCCAGCCAATTGCAGCCTGTACATATGCAGGTACAGTGTTCCCTCCACTCTGCTTTGTTCAACTTCAAAATTCCAACTTGTAAAATCTTTACAGGTCAAATAAAACACAAGGACCTGACTCAGTCCACAAGCTACCACTTTGCAATTTCTGGTTAAAACGATAGTGTGGGAGAAGAGCCTGTCAGCTTTGCAGAAACAGGGTGAATAAAACAAAACAAACGCCTTTTGGTTGTAAAGTCTAACTTCTGGCCAGGCACAGTGGCTCATGCCTGTAATCCTAGGACTCCAGGAGGTCGAGGTGAGAGGATTGCTTGTGGTCAAGATTTGGAGACCAGCCTGAGCAAGAGCGAGACCCCAAGCCCTGTCTCTACTAAAAATAGAAAAGTGAGCCACGCATGGTAGCACACATTTATAGGTTGCAGCTACTTGTGAGACTGAGGCAGGAGTATTACTTGAGCCTGGGAGTTTGAGTTTGCAGTGAGTTATGAAGATGCCACTGCACTCTAGCTGGGGTGACAGAGCAAGACATCAAGTCTAACTTCACCTTTTGTTGACCTTGGGAATTAGAAATTGCAATTGGCCTTCAATAGTCAGCCCCATGGAGAAGCCTGAGGAGGCAGGCCTCGCTCTGTAGGGCTGTGTGCTTCCCTGCCAGTAAGAAATCTAGAGCGAGGCCTTCCTTCCACCCTGCTTCCTCGTAAGAGAAGAGGTCCACAGTTGTGCACGTGGAACCCACGCTCTCGCCACTCTCAGAATGGGGCTGACAACGCACCAGAACCCTGACGGGGGTCCCAGAAGTGTCAGGAAGACCGACGTGGTGCACCACCTGCTCCGCAGTCCAGCCCGAGAGCGCAGGGAGGCCACGCCCAGGGCGTGCCATTACCCTATTCTAAGTCTGCTCTTCCTAATGGATCTCATAATTTCCTTTTTTATTACACCCATTGTCACTTCTCTCCTTCCAGCAGCCTGCAGGCTTTACATGGGCAGGGATTTTCCTGTCTTTATGCTAATGTAGCCCAAGCTCATGGAAGCAACTTGGAACAGATACTTGCTGAATAAGTTGTGTTTGTGCTGCAGTTGTGTGTGTGGGAGGGACCTTCCTGGACAGGGCACTGTGCTGTGCTCACCTCTGCTACCTGAATGCTTAGCATAGCTCCAGAACAGGTGTCTGGAAATGTTTGCTAAGCTGGACCCTAAACTGCCTTCATTTTTTTTCCTTATTCCCCCAGGTCCTCCTGGTCCCCCTGGGGACCCTGGGCCCAAAGGGTCTGGCCCTGGATATCTCAGCAGCTTCCTCCTGGTTCTCCACAGTCAGACAGACCGAGAGCCCGCCTGCCCCGCAGGCATGCCCCGCCTCTGGACTGGGTACAGCCTGCTGTGCCTGGAGGGACAGGAGAAAGCTCACAGTCAAGACCTTGGTACGGACAGACTGCACTATCGTTTGTGTCTGCTGCTTGAAAAGTAAAACTTTGGGGTTAATTTTACTGATTCATTAGCATCTTAAATGATCACTAATCTTTAGTAGGATTATTTTTACTTTTTAAAAGAACTACTGTGCTAATTTTTCTATTAATTCTATTAAAGCATGATCCCACAAGGTCCCAAAGCTGATTCTGGCTGCAGATCCTGTTAACTCGCTACTTAACAGTAGGTTTTTGAAAAAGATTCTTTCTTAGTGAGATAACTATAACTCTGTTCTAAAATGCCCGTCTTGCTCACAAATGTAAATCACCTCATCAGGATGAGGCCTGTCCCTGTATTTCTATGGAAAGGTGCTTCCATAGGACCCCTCCATACATGTATGGCACCTGTTTCTGTTTGGGCAGAAACTCCCCACTCTCTGCCTATTTTTATGTGAATTACAGAACTTCATCTTGAGAGTTATCCCTTGGTGCTCCTTGTCAGTTTTCTGCAGTGGATTTGTAAGCTGCAGGGACTGATTTTAGGTCAAGGGTTTAAGTGCCTGGGTGCTGGGCACACACTGTCTTTCTGAGACCATGGTGGTGGGGGTGGTGGCTGCAAGGAGGGACGTGCCAAAGGCATGGCTGATGACAAGGTGAGTCTTGTCGTGACTCCAGCTGTTAGGAAGGGCGGGCAGAGTGCAGGCCTAGGCGTGGCAGCTGCCCCACACCTGCATTTCTCTCTTGGGAGTAGTCCTGGCCTTGGGAGCTCAGGGAGCTACTTTCTTCAAGCCCAGGAGAAAGGAAGGAGTAACACTCCACATCCTGCCCCTGTTCCCTTCTCTCTCCTCCTCCTCACATCAGTCTCTTTCCTGCCCAGCCTCCAACCACCAGTCTCGCCTCTCCTGCCCTCGTCTAGCCAGGGCACACATCTTAAAGCTCTTTAGAACTCTTGGGATAAAGTCCAAACCCTCAACAAGACTGACAAAGCCCACATTTTCTCGCCTGATTTCTCTCTGGGCTGAGACAGACAGGTGCACAGACACCTTCCCCTCCGTCCTCCCAACTGAACTGGTCTGAGTTCTTCGAGCTCCATGCCCCTTACCTTGGGCCCTCTCTCCTGCTCTGTCTTCTGCTTTGAATGGTCACTGCACTGTCTCTAAACCTGGCTAAACCCTTTTTATATTTCAAGTCCTAACTTAAAATCACTTATTCCAATTATCCTTCCTGGAGGTCCCTGTGCCCCACAACTGTCGCCCAAGGCTTGTCATGTGTTTCATTGCTGGCTCACTCATTTCATCCAGCTCCCTCCGGGCCAGGACAGGCATGTTCAGTGCTTACCTTCAGCACCAGCCCCGGGCTTGGCTCATGAGTGTGGGATGAGGGACCTGGGAGGTAGCAGAAATGGCTTCACCACCATGGAAGTGGGTTTTGGTGAGGGCCTCCAGACCCGGAACACGAGTTTGCGAAGGCCGGGTGGAGAAAGGTCGCCGGGCCACACCTGTACGAGCTGCTCCAGACACCAATCGTCTCTTCTTCCCTCCCAGGTCTGGCAGGATCTTGCCTTCCCATCTTTAGCACGCTGCCCTTCGCCTACTGCAACATCCACCAAGCATGCCACTATGCCCGGAGAAATGACAGGTCCTACTGGCTGGCCAGTGCAGCACCGCTCCCGATGAGGCCGCTCTCAGAGGAGGAGATCCGCCCCTATGTCAGCCGCTGTGCCGTGTGCGAGGCCCCAGCCCAGGCGGTGGCAGTGCACAGCCAGGATCAGTCCATTCCCCCGTGTCCACGAACCTGGAGGAGCCTCTGGATTGGCTACTCGTTCCTGATGGTGAGGCCCCTGCCCTTGAACCCTGGTGCACCTGCCATTTCCTAAAACCTTCTCTTGCCCCTTCTGTCTGGGCTGGACTTGTAATTCAGTACACTCTGCAAACAACTGTAGGGCACAACGTGAAGGCCATTGCAAACCATAGCCTGTTGTGAGGCAGGGCCATTATCTGTTTTTAATTGTAATTTTTTTTTTTTTTATCACTTGGTTGGATTTGTTCCACTCATCGGTGAAATTGGCTCCATTGGGTGTGCACACCCAACATGCTTACTACTGCTCCTTTTTAGCAGTCTGTATTTTGTTCTTTATGAAATATTTTAATGCTAAAATCAGGCCCAAACCTGGGCATGCCTCTGATTGGGTCTGTGATTGTCTGCCTGTGTCTGAGCCCTAAATTCTCTCTTGTTTTCTGGGTAGCACACAGGAGCTGGGGACCAAGGAGGAGGACAAGCCCTCATGTCACCTGGCAGCTGCCTGGAAGATTTCAGAGCAGCACCATTCCTCGAGTGTCAAGGCCGCCAGGGAACTTGCCACTTTTTTGCCAACAAGTATAGCTTCTGGCTGACAACGGTGAAACCAGACTTGCAGTTTTCTTCTGCCCCGTCACCAGACACCTTAAAAGAAAGCCAGGCGCAGCGCCAGAAAATCAGCAGGTGCCAGGTCTGCGTGAAGTATAGCTAGAGAACTTGAAATGCGCCAGCACGTGGCCAAGAGAAACTTGGTTAGGGTGTTAAGACTCCCTAGGCTGTCCTACGAGATCTGATGGTGCTCATCTTGGACCCCCTTTCCCGGCTTTCCGTCAGTTCATCGTGGCTATTTCCACAGTCTTCTGTTCCTTAGAGACTAAGCAAGCGCAACACCCACGGTTTTATTTGGACTTACCGATGCAGATGAATCTTATTTACTGAGGGCGACGGAAGAGCTGGCCTTATTTAAAAATATACTAATTCACGGGAAGGCAAGTAGATGGTAATGGCCAGATTACAAATTATATTACTGAAAACTTCATTCATTGTTTACCTCAAACAACCGAAGTTAATTACTCCAAAATACAATGGGCTTTTGGATGGAATTTACAGGAAAGAATGAACAGGTCAACAAATGAAACTAGAAAGTGCAGACTGTCAACATTTCAAAATGATTTCCTCTGTAATCCATTTTTCCATGCACTTTAAATAATTGTAAAACCATGACCCACAGGGATTTATAAAAAGGAAAAAAAGAATATCGACACTGCTAGTGTTAATGTTTCAGTTTCAAAGCAGAATGAATCATTATGCGAGGAAGGCCCCCGGTGGCTGTTTTCCAGAGATGTGACATTAGCATAAACACATCACAGATGAATATAAAACATTATGTTCTCTTCTGCACTTTTCAGAGAATAGAAATGCCTACTTTGGCAATCCTTTTGAAAAGCAGCAATTATGGAAAAAAATATATTCAATAAGGGATTAAGAGCCTAAAAGCTATTAATGAATATTAAGGTAGTGATTCACAAAAATTGACTCCCCATCACAGGGAACTTCCAGACAGACTGCTTTTTCCCAGTCGGGGTCCGGCGTGTCCTCGGTGCCTGCGTGCTAATGGGACTGAAGCAACATGGGGCTTACTCCAGCCGGCATGTGGTTCATACAAAGCAGTTCACTCCCCTCCCCCAGAGAACCCGTGGAGCTTCCTTGCAGCTCACAATGGACCCTTTTCCTTCACACATATAATGGCAGCTCACATGGGGGAATGACAGAACTATCATTATGCACTTGGGAGAAAATTAAGGGCAACTTAATTAAACTTAGGTAAGAAGATTTAAGTCACGGTCAGCCCACCAGGAAGACACGGCACAATCTTTAGATGAAACAAAGACAATCTACAATTTGAATTTTATTCTTTTCATTGTTTTTTTTTTTTTTTTTTTTTTTCAGGAGCATTCCATTTTGCCAATTTTAAAAATAAATGTATATCAGTATTGTACCAAGGCAGCAGTTTGACATTTGGCATTAGGTATTTTCTGTAAAAGTTTAGAAGGTATGTTGATTTATAATGGATAAGTTCTCTGGATAGCAAACAATCCTTTTCTATGTTGCTAGGAATTCAGTGGTCTCATCCTAAAAATCAAAAGGTTTGTTGGGAAAGATTTGTAGGAAACTTGCCTTCCTCATCTAAAAAGAAGGCATTTTGGAAAAAACTAATTTCTCCTGCTTAGTTTCAGTAAGCTTGAGAAGAAAAGCTCAATTAAGATTTTGTTTATCAGACTTTTTTCCCTTGCCAAACGTTGATTAGTAAATGAGCTCTTGAAAAACACATTTCAAATGGGATATGAGCTGCCTCTGGGATGGCAATTAATTTTTAGAGTATTTTCCAGTAAAAATAAAAATGTACATGTTAAGATGAAATATTTTCTTGATGTAGCAGAATATTTCCTCGTTCATTTAATATTTTTTAAATCGTGCTATGGCATGTTAAATGTTTTTGAGCACCTGGAATTTAAGTCAATTTCAGCCTTGTTTGTGATTATAATTCTAGTCCAAAAAATGTATCTATCACCCAAAATTAAGCCTCCTAAAAGTTCATGTTGTTCATTGGGAACTTAGTGTGAGAACACTTTCTGAGAAGTGGTAGGGATGGTACGTGGAACATCAGAAACATATCTTTCTTGCTAAATGTTCTAGATACTAACTTAGGCATTAGAGTATTGCCTTAGTAAGTTTTGTAAGTAGACAATTTACTCCTCATTGAGGATGAGATAGTAAATATCAGACTGTTCTAAATGCTGGTATCACAAGAGCTCTCGAAATGCACAAACAGTACCCTCTGATTTTGAAAAAGTAATTTAAGTGGTGAAAAAGGCAGAACAATAGGAAAAATAACTTCTTGGAATAGAGGAACATGTTATCTTAAGCTATTACTTTCTTCACCTGGTGCTTTCAATGTTGTTTTAACTCTCCTTTCTTGGCTGAGTGAGGTGGCTCACACCTTTAATCCTAGCATTTTGGGAGGCTGAGGCTGGAGGATTGCTTAAGGCCAGGAGTTTGAGGCTGCAGTGAGCCATGATGGTATAGCTGCCCTCTAGCCTGGGCAACAGAATAAGACCCTGTCTAAAAATTAAATAAAATAATATATATTTTCTCTCTAAAGGTGATGAGCAAAGTCTCAAAGTTGTTCTCCTAGAAACTTACTACTGGTGATGATCCTTTCCAAACCCTCCTTTCCAGTCTCTCCCTGACCTTGTTGGTTGGTATGCACCTAGATGGCTCTTGCTAGGGGAGTGGGATATTCCCTTCTGGCTTTGTATTCTCAGTTCACGGAGCCCATTCATCCTGCTCTCACGCTCTCACACTGACACTCGAGTCCCCACTTCTTGTGGATTGTGTGCCCCCCAGCCTCAGGCACCTGCCTAACACAGCCTTTGTCTATCACCTCTACTCTTGCACTGGCAATCTCCCTACTGACGTCCACAGTTTCAAATCAGTCATCAGCTCAGATCCACCCAAACTTCATTTTGTTAGCCACTGGATCAAAATCCTTCGGTGATTCCACTGCCATGAAGTCATGACGTCACACATGGTGAAGGGGCCAGTGGGAACTGTCTGAGACTTACCACCAGGAGTACCTCTTGTCATGACGAACTGTGCAGTTCCACGAGCACTCCCAGTCCCTCTGTGATATTGCCCCTGCCCTTTCTACCAGCAATGTCCTCCTTCAGGTCAGTTTCCTTGGCAGAGACCTACTTTTCTTTAAAGACTGAGTTGGGTGGTGAGTTCCCCTGGGGAGACTCAGATCCCCTGTTGCTGCTCCAAGTACAGTTTATGGAGCTGTCCCCATTCTCCCGGTTCCCACTGCTACTCTGTCGTCTCAGCACACTTCCTTCATTCCCTTGTCAAAATGTAAGCCTCTCAAGGGCAGGGACCATGCTCTCCTCATTTTTTGTTGTTGTTGTTTGTTTTTATGTCCAAGGCCTCGTAGGAAGCTGAGCACATTATGGACACTTAATTCTTTTTGTTAATGACAATTCCACAACCGTCTTGAGGCATTAGGTGCTCAATTCTGCATATAAGATCTTCATTGATGAGATGGGAATAAGTATAACCCATTCCTTATTTGAAAACATTCATTTGAAAATATTTGAAAATATTTGAATGTTCAACATATTATTTGGGATGGAGAGTGATGAGCTTTCAACTGGCTTTTCACTCCCCCACCCCTCCCAAAATAGATTCTTACTTTTCTATTAACTGAAATTTCAGAAATGATGAGACTTGAGAGATTTGACTGATAAGATCCTTCAGTGAAATGTGACATGACTTAACTCATGCTATAATATGTATCTCCTCATAGTTTAATGCCTTCCTAGTACAAAATTACTTCTACAAAGTTTGTATACATTGTTATTGGTGTTTAGAAAAATAGTCCATGGAATGGTCCACTACAATTGAATTTTATCAAGGATTTTATTTTTGACCAGCCTGAGCAACATAATGATCCCCTGTCTTTACAGGAAATTAAAAAAAAAAAAAAAAAAAAAAAAAGTAGCTGGGCCTGGTAGCAGGTGTGCTGCTAGTCCCAGCTGCTTAGGAGGCAAAGCTCAGGAGTTCGAGGCTACAGTGAGCTGTGATTGTAATACTGCACTCCAGCCTGGGCAACAGGGCAAGACCTGGTCTCAAAGAAAAAAAAAAAAGAAATTAAATTGAACATTTTATTTTGAGCCTCTTATAATAAAGCCATCATTTTATATATTCTAGGAAATACTAGATTTGTGTTTCTCTCACCTCATTAAAATACCGTATATACTCGAGTATAAGCCGAGTTTTTCCCGAGTTCGAGTTTTTCGGCACAAATTTTGTGCCAAAAAAACTTGGCTTATACTCGGGTATATACGTTAATTTGATTACTGAAGAGTTGGTTGAATCCAGGTTTGAATCTGGTTCTAGCACTTTCCAGCTGTGTTACTCTGGGTGAGTTTTGCCAACTTCTTAAGTTTCATTCCCTTTATTTATGAAATGGGACATAGCATCTACTCTTGTGTCAACAATTAAATTATCTGTCTAGAACATAGCAGTCATCATACATTTATTACAGTCACATCTTCTATTTAAAATACACCATTTAATATGAAAAATATTTCCTGGGTCTTTTACACAGTAGAATTATATTATGATTCTCACAGGGTATATAAATTACTGATTAGAATTATTTATATGTGGACAATTCTTAATGTCTTTGGGAATGCTATTTTATTTCAATTCTCAAAGTCACTGTACCACAAAAATTATCACAATTTCCTGCAGTGACATTACCCGTTAAGTCCTGTAGGGAACAAACAATTGACATTAAAAATCAGTACTTTGCAATTGTCACTGTTATTATCTGCTAGAAACTCTGCATAATGCATTTTAAACCACCAAGGCTGGCTGCCACATACAAGTGAAATGCTTGAATTTTATGGTGCTTAAATATTTAATCACTCATAGGAAAAATGTGAAATATGTCCAATAAACTGCATCCCTTTCTGCAGCCTATGGCTGTAAAGTTAAAGACTTTTAAAAATTATTAATGTTTATTTACTAAAGTAAAAACTAGGGTCCACTTTTTGTGTTCTACATGCAGGGGGTTTTGACAAATGTGTTATGACCTGTATCCACCATCACAGTATCATACAGAGGAATTCCATTCTCTTATTCTCCACCTTCCACCCACCCCCACCTCCTGGCAAACATTGATCTTTCCACTGTCTCCGTAGTTTTACCTTCAGGATGTCATGTAGTTGGAACTACATTATGTTGCCTTTTCAGATTGTATTCTCTCAGTTGGCAATGTATGTTTAAAGTCCCTCCATGTCTTCTTGTGCTTGATAGCCATTTCTATTATCGATGAATAATAATCCATTGTTTTATGCACCTACTGAAGGACATTTCAGTTGTTTTCAAGTTTCAGCAATTACAAAAAGCTGCTATACGTATTTGTGTGTGGGTTTTTGTATGGACATGAGTTTTTCATTCCTTGTAATACATACCAAGAAGTGTGACTGTGGATTGTATGATAAAAGCATGTTTAGTTTTGCAAGAAACTGCCTACTGTTTTCCAAATTGGCTGTACCATTTTGTATTCCTACCAGTAATGTCTTTGGCAACTTATGACATTGTCAGTGTTATGGAAAGCTTACACGAGGATATAGATTCTACAAGAATGTGCATACTTCTACCATTTTGTTTACAGTAATCAGGACTGGACGTAACCAGCCTCGACTGGCCTTAACTGGCTATGACAAGTCATGACTGGCTTAGAACATTGTCAACCAGCTGTGACAGGTTCAGAACAATTTCTATCAGTTGCAACTGAAATTGACTAAAGCTGGTTTAGCTAGGTTCAGTGTGCCCACAACTGATTTACATGACTTTTGACTGATCACAACCAGCCACCATTGGTTTAGACTGGTATTGGCCAGCCATGACTGATTTTGACCACCTACAACTGGCATACACTAACTTCTGTTGGTTTTGGCCAGCTGAGACTGGGTGAGACTGTTTTTGACTGTTTTTGATCAGGAGAAGACTGGCTTCAATTGGTTTCAAACAGATGTGATTGGTTCTGGCTGGGTTTGAATGATTTAGGCAGGCTTTAGCTGGTTATAGCCAGTTTTAATTACTTTTGACCAGTTTCAGATGGTATTGATCAGTATCAGCCAGTTTGAGCTGGTTTCAACCAGTTTCAGGTTTTGACAAGTTTCAACTGGTTTTGACTGAGTTCAGCTGGTATTGGCAGGGTTGAGGCAGTTATTGCCAGTCGAGACTGGGATTAGCTGGTTTTGACCAGTTTAATTGTATTTCAGCTGGTATTGAGTGGTTCAACCTGTTTGAACTGGTATTGAATGGTTTTGACCAGTTTCACCTAGTTTCAACTTTTTTTTTCTTGTCTTTTTTTTTTTATTGTTAAATCATAGCTGTGTACATTAGTGCAATCGCCTGTACCCATTTTAACATGCACCATAGATGAGGCCCCACCCATTACCCTTCCTTCACCAAAACCTCCCCCCTCCCTTCCCCTTCCTTGGTCCTTTCCTCATAGTCTTGAGGTATAGTTGGGTTATAGCCTTCATGTGAAAGCTACAATTTAGCTTCATAGTAGGGATGAGTACATTGGATACTTTTTCTTCCATTCCTGAGATACTTTGCTAAGAAGAATATGTTCCAGCTCTATCCATGTAAACATGAAAGAGGTAAAGTCTCCATCTTTCTTTAAGGCTTCCATGGTATACATGTACCACAATTTGCTAGTCCATTCGTGGGTCGATGGGCACTTGGGCTTCTTCCATGACTTAGCAATTATAAATTGGGCTGCAATAAACATTCTGGTACAGATGTCTTTGTTATATTGTGACTTTTGG
>CAUYPK010008900.1:0-30317 GCA_963574355.1 Loris lydekkerianus | reverse complement strand
ATCCCAGAGCTTTCTGAGAGAGTGGTCTGTTTTTCCTCTCCATTTCTCTTCTTCTTTGAGGGTTTGGGAGTGTTCAAAATTGTCTTCAATGTCAGAAATTCTTTCTTCTGCTTGCTCCATTCTGTTACTGAGGGATTCTACTGTGTTTCTCAGATCTTTGAGGGATGCAACTTCTGTCTCAATGTGTCAAAATCTTTGGTCATTTGGTCTTTGAATCCGTTGAATTCTTGAGATAACTTTTGGAATTCTAATTCGATCTTGTTTGCTGTCCAAATCCTGAATTCAATTCCTGACACCTCAGCTATTTGTTTGTGCATGGGGTCTTGTGTTGTTTCTGCCCCATTGATCCTTGGGGGAGTTGATCTGCTCTGTTATTCATATTGCCAGAGTTTTTCTGTTGATTTTGCCTCATGATTATTTTTCACCATTGCCTCTAGCTGTCCTCAGAGTTGGGGAGGTGTCTCTCCAAGATTATACCCCAGCAGGATCACTCTGTTGTTGCTGAATCTTTGTAGGTAGTGACCCTGTGTAGTTCCTCTGGGGCTGCTCTAGCTAGGGAGTTCTGGTTGTGAAAGCAGCTTTGGTGTGTGACACACCCGGATCCAGCAACAGGGCTGGGGGTGGTGCACACGGTTTTCGGAGTGCTTGGTGCCCAGTGACTTTGACTCAGAGAGCCCAAGACTCCAGCAGTCTCTTGCCAGAAGAAGGGCTCTGTGCAGAGGCAGGGAGGGCTACAGAGGGAATGCAGCTACCAGAGTTTCTGGCCAGATGAACGAGCTAGTGTGGAGGCTGGGAGGACAAAGGAGGGAGGATGCAGGGTTGCGTGGCTCCCGCAGTTCCTAGTCAGGGAATGTGGAGGCCCGGTGGGTGCGGGTCACCGGTTGGGGTCGCTGCACAGCTCTTATGGAGGTCTGGGCAGCACCAAGCCCAGGAGTTTGCGGTTGCTATGAGCTGTGGTGTCACAGCACTCTACCCAGGGCAACAGCCCAAGGCTCCAGTGTGCCAAAACCGTCTCACTCTGCCCCTAAGGATTAAGGCTGTAAGGCAGCTCACTCCCCGCCTTTAGGCTGCTCAGTCACTAGTTTACTTTGTCTTGCCCGATTCTTGCTCTGGGACCCTGAGGGCGGAGCCTGCTGGAGCAGTTCTTTCACAATGGCTTATTTCGCCAAGCTCAGTGACTCATTTTGGGGTCCCAGACAATGCCCAACATTCTCCACACTCCTGCTCAAGCTCTCCCCAAGGCAGCTCAACTGAGTGCCAAGTCCAAGAACACCAAAACAGTTCACAGGTAAGGCCTTTCTGGTTTGCAATCTCACTGCTGCTTGTATTCATGGTTGACGATGTGATTAGGTTGATTGAACACACACAGCCACTTGCCAGTTTTCCACTGTTTTTGTCCTCCTCCTGGGGTGCAAAAGTCCCTTGCTGGCTCCTTGTATCCTCAAAGGGATGATCATAGGCAGATCCCACCAGCCAGAGATGCCTGGAGTCTTGTCTCCCCAGACACGCTGTACCCAGTTACAGGGAAGCTGTTACTCAGCTGCCATCTTTAATCTAACTCTGTATCTGCTATTTTATATACCAATTATAAATAGATTTCTTGATTTCATCTTTAACTATTTTCACCTTTCTTGTTTCAATATATGTAGGGATAAATGTAGATGCAAAAATTTTACACCTGCCTTTTGATCCTATAATTCCTCTTCTAGGTTTATACCCAGAAGACCAAAAGTCACAATATAACAAAGACATCTGGAATTAAATTCTAATAAGATAAAGTTAAGAGGTACATGAAGGATCTAGCAACATATTTTGCATGCAGTAGTTCAAAACTACATTTATCCTCCTGCTATAGCCACATAGCCCATGCATTCAGGTACACTTGGTTTTGGTAGAACTTCTTTGCATTCTTCACATTGCCAGTTTATAAGGGGCTCATATAAGATAGTGCCTTGAGTTAAAATTTCAGAGGAACAAACAGATATTATGTATTTCCCTCCTAGGGACTCAGAGGACCTTGTCAGAAAATAGGACATAACAAAGTCTTAATATAGCCTGTGGTTCTTGCCATCTGATTTGTATTTATTTATTCTGGTTTTTTTTTTTGAAGGGCACACATAGTGCTCTCTACAGGAGCAAAAACCACATAAGGTCAAACATCTTTTGCCAATTGTCCCTCCTTGACAAAATCAGGTAAAGATTTAACTCTGCCAGTAGAACTGTGAACAACAGAAGGCAGCAGTGAGCGAGAGGGTGGCCAGGGAGGGCCCGTGGCCATTACATGCGGCAGGTCCGGTTGTGTGTCTAGTGGACCCCAGAGGAAAAGGCACAATAAAGTTCTAACCCGAAATGGATTTTTAAATGAAAGTTGACAATAGCTGCCTAGATGCCTTCAGTGTTACAGTCTAACCCCACCCATTTGAAAACAGTGGATAGGGTTGATGAATCCAAAACACTGGTAAGGTCACCAGTCCCTTTTTCATCTATGAAGTTGGTATTTATTGGAAAATTCCCATTGAAGAAATAAACAATGATGATACTGTTGACGGCCATCCTTTGAAAAATGCAGTGCAGTTGTAATCACTTGCCTGACCCCAGTCCCCTCGTAGCTTAGAGATTCTTGTTTATGTTACAGGAAGAAGCTTGTCGGCAGCAGGTGAAACAGACTGCTGGATGTTGCCAGGGTGTGAGTGATGCACATGCTATACTCACTCTGTCATCCACTTTTTTTTTGCAGTTTTTGGCCAGGGCTGGGTTTGAACGTGCCACCTCCAGTATACGGGGCCAGCGCCCTGCTCCTTGAGCCACAGGTGCTGCCCTGTCATTCACTTGTAAACCCAATCATTAATCCATCATTTTGTTTGCACTCATCGTATCAACAAATATTTATTTCAAATCTGTTGTCAACAGTCACCATTCTAAATATAGGGGACAAGGGAGATGTCTAAATAGATACTTCCTCTCTTGAAACTAAAAAGTTCTAGCTGGGGAGAGATTAAAATAAATTTTAAAAATAAAATAAAGTCAAAGCATTGTGTAACAATTGAATAGGGGGCTAAAATCAAACAAATTGGGACAGCCAACACCAACAGAGGGCAGCTATGTAGACATGTGGTTGGGTCCGCCCCTTAGAGAGATGGTATCTAGGAAGAAACCTGAGGTGTCAAAAAGAGCATTTTATTTGGAGAAAGTTGGTTATTGAAAGGCCCTGCATTGGAAAGGAACCTGGACTGTTCAGGGAAGGGAGGGAATATTGATGTGATTGGAGTGTGGAAGCAAGGGGATGGTGACTCTGGAAAAGACAGCAGGGAGAGTTCAGGGTTAGACTGAGCAGAGGACTGAAGGCTCTGATCGGACATTTGATTTTTATTCCCAGTGCCCAAGTGCATGGATGCGTGTAAACCACTGAACAGCAAGATTAAAAGTTCCCACTGTCTGATCATCCCTTGGGCTAGTGTACAGAGAGTGGCTTAATAAAGGGCCAAGGTGGAGGCCCGGAAAATGGAACGAAGACTCCTGTAAGAGTCCAGGGAAGAAATGATGCTGATGTGAATGTGTGTGTCAGGCTGTGGTTGTAGAAAGTCATGCTTAGATCACATAGAGAGCAACCTAAGTTGGCATCAGAATTGGCAATGGCTTGGGGTTAATGTTTTCATTTTTTTCTATTATATGTGTGTAGTGGTGGAGACCTAAGGAATTGATGTTATGCCCAAGACCACAAAGCGAGTTCACAGAATAATGGCTCTGTGACTGTGGGTCCCAGTTCAGGCATAACTTCAGGTGAGTAGATTAAAACAAGGAAACTGTATGCTTTGCTATTACTAAACTTGCTGAGATATGCTGATGTCAGGGGTACAATTAAATTCTGATCATTTAATTAAAATGATAATGATAATAATGATTCTGATGGTGACAGAAGCACATTTTTAATTGCTGGTTATCATAGGCAAGATTCTGTTTGGTGAACCCTCACAATGCTTCTAGGAGATACATACTAATGCTGTTCTATGTCCATTCTGTACGCAAGGTGATTTACTAATCTGTATTGTCAAGGTCAGAGAGAGGTTTAATGGTTGGTTTCCATACACAGACAGTATGGATAGAACCCACGCATAATTTGTTCTAAAGAATATACTGTTTTAGTCAATAAAATACTTATTATTTACTTTTTGCTCAGTATATTACAAATTAAACAATATATTTGCCTATGGAAGAGGATTTTTCACATCACCTACAATTTTACAATGCTAAGAAAATCCTTCAAAAAAATTTTTTTTGAGACAGTTTTACTCTGTTGCCCAGGCTAGAGTGCCATGGAATCAGCCTAGCTGAGAGCAACCTCAAATTTCTGGGTTCAAGCTATCCTCCTGCCTCAGCCTCCTGAGTAGCTAGGGCTATAGGTGCCCACAATGCAACCTGTAATTTTTCTGTTTGTAGTAGAGATGGGGTCTCACGCTTGCTCAAGCTGGTCTTTGCAGAGAAAGAGGGTGTTTACACCTCTGAGAGGCCTTTGCTTCTGTCTCTCTCACCTCTTTTCATTCGTGAGAGGAACCCACTTTCTTGACTGTCTTGGAAGTGTCCTAAGTTTTCTCTTTGTTCTCTTTCTTTCTTTCTTTCTTTCTTTCTTTCTTTTTTTTTTTTTTGCAGTTTTGGCTGGGGCTGGGTTTGAACCCGCCACCTCTGGCATGTGGGGCCAGCGCCCCACTCCTTTGAGCCACAGGTGCCGCTCCTTTCTCTTTGTTCTTAAATAAAATTTCCCTTGGTTATGCTGAAACTTGTGCAGGTTAGTTTTACTTTCTATCCACACTGCTTGTGTTGCTCCAGTTTTATTTTTTCGGTTTCCACTCACTTTTGCTTTGGATTCCCACTGTGCCCCAGCTGAACTTTCTAGCTCAGGTGAGTAATCCAACCAGGTCAACTGGGTTTGGGGAACCAGAACCACCTGACCTCCAACGATCTGCATCAAAAGGAGTTTGGACAAAGCTGATCCCATCACTCGTGGGTGCCTTTGAGTGGTTCAAGACTTTAGAGGAGAAAGTAACTACAGATGTGGTAAAAATTCAAAGAACTAGAATTAGAAGTGGAGCCTGATGATGTGAATGTTTGCCGCAAGTTCATGATCAAAGTTTCATGGAGGAGGAATTGCTTCCTGTGGATGGGAAAGAAAGTTGTTTTTTGAGATAGAAACTATTTTTGGTGAAGATGCTGTAACATCCTTGAAATGACAACAAAGGATTAAGAATATTATATAAACACAGCTGATTAATCAGCAGCAGGGTTTGAGAAGCTTGACTTCAATGCTGAAACAAGTTTTACTCCGACTAAAATGCTGTCAAACCTCACTGCATGTTACAGAGAAATCCTGGGGAAGGGAAGAGTCAAGTGAGGCAGCAAATTATTTTGTTGTAAAATTTAAAAAAATTTCTACAGCCGCACCACATTCAACAAACACACACACCACCCTGATCAGTCAGCAGCCGTCAACATTGTGGCAAGAAAGACCCTCACCAACAAAAGATCGTGACTGTTTGAAGGCTTAGATGATTATTAGCACTTTTTAGCAATGAAGTTGTTTTTTTTTTTTTTTTTTTTGCAGTTTTTGGCTGGGGCTGGGTTTAAACCTGTCACCTCTGGCATATGGGGCCAGTGCCCTACCCCTTTGAGCCACAGGAGCCACCCACAACAAAGTATTTTTAATTAAGGGACATACATATTTAAACATAATTCTATTGTACACAATAGACTGCAGTATAGTGTGCACATAACTTGCATATGTACTGAAAAAAAATTGTATGATCTACTTTGTTGTGATGTTGACTTTCTTGCAGTGGTCTGGAACTAAGCCTGCAAGATCTCAAGAGTTGGCCTCTCCATCAAGGTGAGATTCCTCAGTAGGGTTCTGCAGTCATTGTTGTACTAGCAAGTGTACAGAAGTCATATAACTAGTTGGAAAATAGACATAAAAATAAATGTTTATTTTGAAGAAAGGATGAAGAATGACTATGTTGAGGCTGGCTTGCAAAGTATTCCATAGAGCACTGATTAATATTTGGGCAGTAGCCCTGGGATGGAAGATTTCTCTTCAATATTTCTGGAGAAATATTTATAAAGAAATGAATCTCATGTTTTCTTTCTTCCCCAACATCAGTAAAACACATTAGTCTAGACGTTGAGAGGATTCTCTCTCTCATAAGGAAAAACAAACCACTTATCCTCAAACATGTAACCTAGAATATTAGTTGCCTTACTTCCTAATAAAAGGTTTCTACATTTTGAGTAAAACATAGTGAATGTCAATTATTTCCCTGTAATGATGCCACATGTCTTAAAAACTCCAAGAACAGGTGGCACCTGTGGCTCAAAGGAGTGGGATGCCGGTCCCATGTACCAAAGGTGGTGGGTTCAAACCCGACCCTGGCCAAAAATTGCCAAAAAACAAAAAAAAAGAAAAGAAAAGAAAAAACTCCAGGAACACTTTGTTCTGTGTTTGTAGTTGCAGTGTGTAGAGGGCCATATTCTGGAATTTCTGCTTTTTGATTGTCAAATCAAAAACTCTGGTTGCACGTAGAGTGAGCACATTGCCTTTTATAGAAAAATAAATGTTTATGCAACCAATTATGGTGAGTTTATAGTGTTTACGTAGTTTCTATTGCAGAACAGTTCTGAGGGTGGCTTTAGATGTAATTCTCTCTACTTTCTTGCTTGTAATTGTCAAGGATAACAGTAGAATGTGCTGGGAATGCAACTTTCTGAGATGGGGTGGCAGGGGCTGGAGCGGGCTAGAGCTCCCTAGCCCTTCCCAAGGACACTTTAGCCCGTTGAGTCCTGTGACCCTGAAGTGTGTGACTCAGGTGTCTCACCTTCGGAAGTCTCTCATCAGCGGTACAGGTGGGGCACATGCATTAGACTCCACCCACGGCATGCGGCTTTCTGAGACTTGGAGAGTTGGCTGATCCTAGATTTCTGTTCTCTGTTACCACCTGTCTCTGAGCAATAAACCCACTTCAAGTAACGTACTAAGTATGTTCTATTTCACAGAACTCAGGCAAGTTGGTGACCAGTTCCCAGAAAACCTGTCTCACATCTACCCCTTGGGAAATGTTTTAAAATCACCAAAATTAATAGATATCCACTATAATTTATTTTACCTGTTCCTTTGACTGCTGCGTATTATAGTTAATAAACTGGGTTTATTTCTTGTTTATTTACTAAAATGTATAAATAATATTAAAGTAGCTTTTGGTAGTTTATTCAAGAGAAAGGCAAAGTAAAAATTGAATAAAAATAATTTATATTTGATGACTATGTGATTCCATGGCCTACATGGTTTTCCCATTAAGTTCCTGAAGAAAAATCTAGAAAAGCCAGTCAAATCACTCTTTTATGACTTTAATTCTTTGAGATATTTTTGGAAGTTTGCAGACTTCTGAAGTAATTAGTGTATCACATATGAAATTATTTGTTATATGATATATTTATACACAGTGAACATTATAATATTTAGCACACGGGTGCCATGACAGTACAACACGTGAAGAATTGTGAATGTTAAATGACTCTGTATGATACTTTTGTATGAAAATAATTAAATAACATTTTGGAATTAGAAACTGCCAGAGAAATTTTAAAGGCAAATTAGGAATTTTGGCCTTCCTTAGTTGCAAATGGAAACCCTAGGGATGGCTTTGGGACTCACATTAGTCTTCTCTGTCCCTTCTTTCTGAGTAAAGATCTATGTGAAAAAGTTGCCTGGTTAAAGCTCATTGATAAAGGAATCTTTTGGATATATGATGATGACATTATAGGCATTAATACCAAAGGCTTTATTGTATAATTACAATAGAGAAGAAATAATTTGAGGGTGTCATGATTTTATTTCAATTTGCTTGAATACCTGTCACTAGAAGTTTAAAACTAAAATTGCATATGAATAGGAGTAAAATATTCACAACATATGGTAGACTCGCCACATTGCCCAGATCTCTATTCGTTTTTTAATTTGAGCTTACATGTTTAATGAACTAGAACAGAAAAGATGGGATTTGCTTTTTATAAAACATTTAGATTTAACTTATTTCAGTTATTTAACATTTATTTAGAAAACAGAAATGTTTATTCCAATTTGTTGTTATTACTAATTTTCCCAAATATATCAGTCTCGTTACAAAATAGGATATCAAAAATTAAAACAAAATTCAAATTATTAATGTAGCATTCTAATATGAATCTTGCTTTAGATTAATTCATTGTAACACTTTGTTTCAGCTTCCTGACCGACTGGCATGTGGTTTTTTCACACATTCTCTCTCCCTGTGTCTCGAGGAAGGCTAGGCGGATCTTATGGCATTCGTAATGTGTCAGTTACAATTAGGTCAAAGATTCTCCAAGGACAGATGGCTGTGGGAACCTGCATGATAATATTTCTTGAGGCAGATTTCATGGCACTCTGTATTTAAGTGCTTTAGCAAACCCCCTTATCCACAGCTCAGCAAATAGGTAGACCCCTGTGTCCCCTCTGGGGTAGGTTTACTAGAGATTGGAAAAGAACACAATGTGTGATAAATATCCTTCTTTTAGAATTAAGTATGTTAGCGTGTGTATGTGCACATGTGTGTGTATGTGAAACATTACCCATGAAGAATATATTTATTTTACAGATTATTACTTAAAAATAATGATGTAAACACCTAAGGTGGCTTGGCAAATGTACAAATGCTGACACCACTGCAAATGTCCCTTCATCACTTTGTTCTGTGGACCTCTTAAGAACACAATAGTGGAACTATTTGAACCCAGATTTTTCTTTTTTTCTGAAACAAAGTATCACTGTGTCGCTCTTGGCATAGTGCCGTGGTATCATAGTTCACAGCAACTTCTAACTTTTGGGCTTAAGCAATTCTCTTGCCTCAGCCTCCTGGTACCTGGGACTACAGGTGCCGGCCACAATGCCTGGCTATTTTTTTGTTGCAGTTGGCCCTGGCCGGGTTTGAATACGCCAGCCTCGGTGTATGTGCTGGGGCCATAACCACGGTGCTACAGGCGCGGAGCCTGAATCCAGATTTTAGGGAACAGAGACTGTCACAGTATTATAGCTGATTCCTGTATTTATACTTAGAAAAAGAAAAGAAAAAGAGTAGGGCACCAGCCCCATATGCCGGAGGTAGTGGGTTCAAACCTAGCCCTGGCCAAAAACTTCCAAGAAAAAAAAAAAAAAGAAAAATCCAGGTATAGATATGTACAGAAAAGATAAGAGACAGTCACATGTTAGGTCAAAGAAGAAATCATCGGGGAAGAGAATAACAAAAGAATAAGAGTTAAGTATCAAAGAGTAAAATAAAGAACATTATTATCAAATTAGGCTGTGTGTGTGTGTGTGTGTGTGTGTGTGTGTGGCGTGTTTGTGATGGGGTGTATATACTTCAATTTCCCCATTTACTGGTCTTCCTGTTTTATGTTCCCTGCTAGGGAGGTTATTTACTGACAAATGTAAAATCAAATAGGTTTTATTCCCTTAATCTTAACTTTTATTCAAGTAACCTATTTTTATTGACATATAATCATTGTACCTATTTGGGGGGTATACATGATATTTTGATTCATGTATATATTGTCTAATGACCAAATCAGGGTAACTGGGGTTATCTGTCACCTTCAATATTTTTAGATTAAAAAGAGGTTGAGCCTGAAGGTGACTGTTAATAGCTCTGACCCACTCACTCCACCACAACTACAAGAGATGCTTTGGTAAAAGTGGTTTGGCAAACGTTCTTAGGACAGAAGTTTTAAGAGAGACGTCTATAAATATCAAGTGTCCAGTTGTGTGGGGTAGACACTTGTCTATTGCCTTGTTCAACACTCTCTTCTGCTGGTCACTGTCAAGGAATTGGTAGATGGGGAATAGAGTGTATTTAGCGTTTCCTTCAAAAGATAGGCTGTGAGGTGTGCTTGCAATATGAAGACAGGAGGTCAAAAAGGGAAGGAATGATGGGGTAGTACCTTTAAGGGGCAGTACAATGCCTACAAGAAAACATAGCCTGGTCATTTTCAGGTCCATTTTCAAGAGCATCAATTTCTCCCCCTGAAGAGGCTGCAGGGCTAAGCAAACCATGGAAGGAAGGACTAAATCATTTCCATCATCCCCAAAAGATAAGAGGGAAAATTAGCTAAAAATATAAGAGGGTTTTGATAGAGAGAGGATAGCCAGATGGGTGGATGGATAGAAAGGTGTGAAACAAGGAAAAATTATAATTGAAATGATAGCTGGTTCTTTTAGATCTTAATGATTAATTGCTCATACACAGAGTGTTTGAGAGAGGAGAATGATAGTAATCTGAGACATATTTTTGTTCTGAATGTTAGTAATTTTCTAAGTATATACCTCTATTGGTGCTAAATGCTAGTTTACGAAGTTCTCTTTTTGTTAGATAGTTAGAAAATACGCTAATCAGTGGAAGGGGATAGTACTTTACCATAGCCTGTTATTAACCTCTTGCACCATGCCTTTACTTATAGTGTGGTGCCACTTTATTTATTCCTTTTGTTGTACTAATGTGCTTTGATGATAAAAGCAAAGGAATGCATGCAAAGATAATGAGTGTGTTATTTCCTTTTGCTTGCCTGACACAGTGATTGTCAGCATTGTATTAATTGGATCTTATTATAGTATCAGGCTCTATTGTTTACATCAAAACAAGATTATATAAGGCATTTAAAAATTTGGCACATTCTGGGACCTAGGACATTTTTTGCTTCATAAATGCAACTCCTAACAAATCTACAAGGTGAATAGTTTGCTGATTTCAAGGACAGCTTCAGTAACTGCTTGGTAGCTTAAAACATGACCATTCACTTGGAAGTTTTCAAAGAGATTTCTTTTCGTGCCATGGAGATTTTATCTGCCTACATTTTATCAACATGTTTTCAATGGGAAATTTATTTCACACTTTCTCCTAACACCTTAATCGCTCACACATCTTCAATTTGGTAGGTCAGAATGTGCTGCCTGCGAACTGCTGTGATAAGGGGAGAATCCCAAAATGCCCTTCTGGACTTTTTCATTCTCATATATCGAAGACAGCATTTTCCTATATTATCATCTATAAGGTGGTCTGTGTCAAATTGCAGAATAAAGTTTACCCAGGGCGTATCCACATTAATTACAGATCATCAGAGATTTCTTTCACTTGCTTAGAAGTGTTTAATTGAGTAAATAATTTGAAAAAAATATTGCATTCTATGCAAAAGCCCTTTGGCTTTCATAACATATTGAGATTGATGTTCATACATAAGTGAATATGATAAGAAATCTTGGTCTTTGAGGCAGGATTCTGTTTCTCCTTAGCTGACTTCCATTAAATCATTCATTTTCTCTAAATATATTTTTTTCTACATAAACTAGTGCAACCACCCCCTGTTATAGGTAACTCCAGTTTTGTGTGAATGAAAGGGGTAATATTTATTTGAAAATCAGGTAGCAAATACAGTTTTAACCTTACTTCATTGCAAGAGCAGATAAGTTATATTTTGCACTTCATTTAATTCTTCAAATAAATCCAAGTACTAGCTGGTAAATGACAGAATAAGAATTCAGACTTGACAGCCTGTGCCATCGTCTCCCTTTTTGACTTGAGTTAGGACTTAATCCCAACAAACTAAAACGTAGCAAACATCCCTCTGAGGTCATCAAGAAGAAGAGAATTCTTGGAGATTGCCACCTGTCTTCCATGCAAGACTCTAATTCACCTTCTGTCTGAAACAAAAGGGCTACACACACATATCTAAAACTATTTATGTATCTATTTATGCTATTTATTTAAAAAATAAGAGTGCATATGGATATCTACAATTCCAACTTAACACCCAATGTTTCCTTCTAAGCCTATCTCATTTTAATACTTTTCTTACCTGATTCACATTATGGTCAATATTTATTCTTATGAGTTGATCATTTTACTTACTTGTTCTGTATTACTGATCTCCCAAAGTTAGTCACCTCTTTCCCTGGCACTTCCTGCCCCACTCACCTCCCGCTGGTCTCCTTGGCCACTGTGAGCACTGACTCGCCTGTGTCTCCAGATGAGTCACCTCCCTGCCCGCTGGCCAGCCTGCCTGACACCTGCTCTGTGGCCAACCACTCTGTGTCTGGGTCTCCAGCACACGGACTCTGCCATGAATTGTCTGGAAGGGAAGGGAGAGATGAAGGGAAAGGAGAGAGAAGGGAGGAGGGAATTAAAGGGATAAGAAAAAAAGAAAAGGAAAAGAGAGAAGAGGCAGAAAAACTGGAAAGGAGGGAGAACAGAAAGAGAAAAGCATAAAGGAAAGAATTTAAAAAAACAATGACTGAAGGGAAGGGAATGGGGAAGAGAAGAGGAAAGAGAAAGGGAAATTAGACTTAAAACCAACAAATGGACAAGTGTGACATAAATACGTAAGAAAAGGCTACGCTGTGTATGTGAAAATGCCTGTTTATTCATGTAAATCTTCCGGTGGCTTCTCATCACACTTTGACTGAAATAAAAGCCCTTATTTAGGCCCACAGTAGTTTAAATATATTTACCAATGTGTTTAATCAATCAATCAATCTCTCAGTCTACTCAGCCAATCATCTGTCTTGCTCATCAGAAATCAATGCTAACGTCTAAAAAGCTTCCTGTTCACGTGGTAATGTGCAAGCACATCAGTGGACACAGTCATTTGTATCCCTAAATGTAGAAACTTTGGCATCGCTTTTTCTTATAAACGTGCAATCATGTAATTCTCATATACATACAGGTTTTATATATTTTCTCTTGTCCAACAATATATTATTTTTGGTTGTGCCATATTTCTTTTACCAAGGGTTTTGTCAATTCATATTTTCAGGAGGAGTATATGACTGTACGCTGTAACGCTTACTCACAGGTGCAATAATTATCATTCATTCTATTGTTTAATATTTAGATGAGCAAAGATAATACTATGTTGCCTTAATTTGTGTATCCAAATTGTGGATTAGAAGATTTGAAAGAAATATTTATTAACTATCTAGAATTGGTGTTCACTGATATCTGTTCACCTGCCTTGATCATTGGATAATTGGGTTAATGTCATTTTGCTCAATTTCTTAAGATCTCTTTATATGTAATAGATAGTCATCCTTTTTATCTTACCTGAATTCTAACTCTATATTACAATTATATGTTATTTGGTTTGATTTATGTGATAATCTGCCATTAAAAAGTATTTTTCTAATATTTCAAATTTCTCTTTTTTCTTTTATTGCCTTGGGTTTTGAAGCTTTTGTAAGTTCTTTTTGCCCTTGAATTGCATAATTTTTTTTATTTTTAATTATTATGTCAACATTTAAGGATTCAACAAATTTGTAATCTATCCATTGTGCATGATGCAAGTTAGGTAACAGGTGAACATTTTTTATTTTCCAGATAGATAAAATTTTTGCCAGAATCACTATGAAGTAATTAATCTTAATGTCAATGTATTAAAAAATCACCTTGTATTAAATGCACTAACATTTTTGTATTTCTTGTGGGCAAAATGATTTAAATTCACTGACTCTTCCTTTTGCCATCTTCAAAATAAGGACAATAATATTCATACTGATGACTCATAAGAATTTAAAGAGAATAAAATAAGCAATGTGTAAGACCATATGAGAAAAGTAAAGTGATAATGTGATTTCAGATTTGGGTTTCAAATTTCAATTACAAAGATAGTGCTGTAGTTTATACAGCACTTTAGATTTTGCAAACAACTTCCCCATGGGACATTTAATTTAATATTCCAAAAAATGTCTGTATGAAAAGCTCTCTTATTTTGTAAATGCAGACGTGTTGGGGCATCAAAAGATTAAATATATACTTAACAAGAGACCTAGGCAAGGCCCAGGTTTTCTCCTTCCACACTCACTGCTCCTGTCTCTCTCTATTCAGAGCATTGCGGCTTCATAGTGTAGAACATAACACCACTAGAAATAAAAAGTCACTTAACCCAACTATAGTAGTTTTCTTTATTCCTCTAGGGAAAACGGATTACTCTTTAAGTACACAATTATATAATGCAAATAACCTCCAGGCACTTGCAGCAATTTCCAAAAGAGTTAATTCACTGGCATTTTCACGACTCAAATACAAAATTGAAATAGCTTAATAATTCAGACTAATCCTACAGTCCTTTATTTCTAATAACCATCTGAATGTGCTTTCTATTTGCAAACTCATGCTCCATTTAATATCTCTCCAAACTCCTTTCTGTTGCTTTGATTGGGGTGTTTTTCTCTCTGAGTCTCTAGTGTTCTTGTTCTCTGAAGAGAGGAACTGTGTCTTCTTACTCAATAATGGAATCGAAAGCATTGAGAGCTCCCTGATCTCTTATTTTTAAACACTTTTTCTGATTTGCACCTGGAATAATGTTTGCACATAATGAAATGGAAATCTAAAACAGATACTACGATTATTATCTGTGTAAAGGTCTATTTCATGAATGAACTCACTTAATGCTCACAGCTGCCCTATGAGCTAGCTATCATCGTGCCCAGTACACGGATGAAGATGCTGAGGCTTAGGAAGTTTAGGTAGTGTTTCCACGTACCATGTGCCGGAAAACTCAACACAGGATTTTCATTTAGGCCATCTGACTGCAAAGCCATTGCTTTTAGCCACCTTGCTCATTAATCTGTAATAGCCAACTGTTGCATATTTATCAGGTAGAAGACATACCACATCAAATTGAAAAAGCTCAATGCAAAACCATGCACAGTTGGTTGGTGTATGGAGTTGTTTGATCTAAAGCTTTAGTTTAAGAAAAGTAGGCGCTAAAATAAATGGAGGAAAACATGTACTTTGTATCAGAATCAATACAGCATACACAGTGCATCTTAGGAATTGATAAAACACATTTCTAACTTAATGTAGTAGGAAAAGCGTCTGAAAAATAGTATCACATTTTGAAGTTCATCATATTTACTTTGATGTTATTTATCACCTTAAGTAAAGAATACAACCTCAGCACCCCCAAAAATCTTCCGAAAAGAGATTAGCTATCATGTGCATTTACTATTTTGTTCTGTGTACAAGGTGCTTGTCATTCTTTTAAGGAACCGATGTCCAAGAGCAATTTTGAGTAACTTTTCTCTGATCATAATAACAGTGGAGAGGGTAGATGGTTTCATTTGCTGAATATAAAGCAAATGTAAAATCTCCAGAAATTTCCTTGCCACAGTTCACAACCTGGCTTTAGAAGTCGTGGGAATGCATTTTATTTCTAGCTGTGGGCTTCTGACAAAGTACTCAGGTACACAAATGGGGAATGAGGCCTGACTTGAGACTGGAGAGTTTTAATGGACTAAGGAAGGAGTTGAAAGCTGCCAATTTCTCTCTACTTTGGAGGGGGGGGGGGGGTGTCTTTGAAATATTCTGAGATATCCTCCTAGTGGCACTTTCCTTCAGTACTGGTGGAGGGTTGCATGACTCAGGAGCCAGCACCCTATGCACAGCGATTCTCTTGGGCATAGGAGAAACAGGAAGGCGTGTTTCACATTCCTCCAGCTTTGCAGGGTTAGAACATCCCAGCATCAGTGCCTACCTACCTCCTTTCTTTTCTGTGCTTGTGAAAATGCTGAGATTCTGACAAATAACAGTTCAATCTCAGCTCTAGGATTTGCTGTTTTAGCGACATGAGAAAATTATTTTTAAAGGGTGTCGTGAAAATCCTATTCTTTGAGATTTCTAAAGATAGTCAACTGTTGGAAATGGTCCATGCTTGACACCACAGAGTTGATTCTAATAACCTGTATTGATATTTTCCATGTTCATGATGGAACCACGCTGCCATTAATTGTATAAATAAGAATAGATTCACTTGCCAGTGACTCTACATTGCAAAATTGTACTTTTCCTTAAGAAAAAAAGTAGTATTTCAGAGAAAAAAACATGGAATGTGTATTAGAGATATCATTTTTGCTACTATGACCATGCAAATGTAAGCAAATGAAATCATATACCCCATTTTTTTCTTTTATAAATCAAATTGCACAATTTTGGGTTTCCCTAGCAGCATGACTGTTATTTATTTCTATATCGGGAAATATTTACACTTGAACATTACAGGAAAACATAGCAATGTTTCTTGTGCTTATAATTTATGTTTGTTCATTTGCATAAAATGTCTCTATGTGCTGATTTAATAATCATGACTTAATTGTAGAGCTTGATTTTAATGGTTATGGTAGTTTAATACAAAAATTGAATTCAGCCTTTTTGATTAGTCAGTTCTGTACTTTTTTTGTATGTTAATCCCTCTGGTAAAATTGTTTCCATTATCAATGATGATATCTGGGTAGCCCAGAAATCATTATGAGGTTGTGCACAAATATATGGGTTAATAAGGTAAATCCAATGCCCTTCAATCTTCCTGTACTTAAAACATCTTTTCTGAAAGTCATGTTTTTGTGAAAATAATTTACCTCAATTTGTTGAAAAACATGACAGTAACATGTCCCTTAGGTGAAAATGATTAGGAAGATGGGAACATGCAATTTAGTTTAATTGGACCAAGTTGAGCAGACTGCCTTTCATAATTAATTTAGTCTCATGATTGATCTTGAGGGGGACTATCCCAGATGAAAAAGATGATTGTGGTGAAAGAGCATGAAATGCTTCAGATATAAACCAAAGTAACGATGATCCACAGTTCTGAAAGAGTAAACGATTAAATCAAAGATATGGTATACAAGATCAGTATAAAAATGTCAACTGCTTTCTAATATACCAACAATGAATAACCAGAATTTGAAATTAAAAATGGAGTAACATTTATATAAGACCAACAAGTGAAATGGTTAGGCACAAATCTAAAAATAAAGAGAACATTTATGCAAAAAATTACAAAACTCTATTGAAAGAAATCAAAGAACAATAAAATATATGAGGCTATATTTTGTGTCCATGGATTGGAAGACTCAGTATTCCTAATATGCTGCTTCTTCCCAAATTTATCTATCAAATTCCAACAAATCCCAACAAATATTCCAGTATTTATATTTATGGATATAAATTATAAATAAAATAGTTCTAAAATTTATATGGAAATGGAAAAGATACACAATAGCCAACACAGTATTTTAAAAGAACTAAATTGGAAGAATGATGCTAGCCCACTTTAAGACACATTATAAAGTACACAGCATGGTACTGGCAAGAGAATAGACACGTCATCAAACAGAATACAGAGCCCAAAAATATACCCCAGCAAATATTGTCAACTGGTCTTTGAAAAAGGAGCAAAGGAAATTATTCAATAGAGAAAGGATAGTCTTTACAACATACAGCTCTAGAATAACTGAATATCCACCCGTAAAATTACATAAATCTAAATAAAGATGTTACAACATGCACAAAATCTACTCAGAATGGGACAAAGACATAAATATCAAATGCAAATCTTTAGGACAACTAAGAGATGACAAGGAAGAAAGTTTGCGATTGACAATGACTTTTTTGATACAAAGCAAAAGCACAATCTGAAAGAAAGAAAAGAAAAAGAATAAGCAAACTTAACTAAAATATTCTGCTCTGCTAACAACACCAGTAAGACAATTACAAATAAAAAAAGGCAACAAGGTAAAGACTGGAGAAAATATTTGCAGAACATGTTGCATGAAGGACTTGTATCCAAAATATACTAAGAATTCATAAAGTTAAAGAATTTAAAATCAATTCACTTAAAAAAAACAAAAACAGCCAAAAACTCTGAAGAGATTTCTTACTAAAGAAGATCTACAGATGGAAAATAAACAGGCACAAAGGGACAAATGCTGCATGATGCCACTTACATGAAGAATCTAAAAAACTCAGACTCATTGAGCAGAGAATGGAGTGGTGACTGCCGGGGGTTGGGCAGAGGGCAACACAAGGAGGGAAGATGTCAGTCAAGGAGGATGTTTCAATCACACAGCGTTGGCAGGTCCTGGACATCCATGTATAGCACAGCACCTGTTGTTAGTAAGGCTATACTGTACATTTAACATTTTTCTGAGGGTAGATCTTACATGTTCATACTGCAGAAAAAAGGAATAATAAATAAGAGGGCAGGAAAACACTTTCAATGGTGATAGGCTTATGATGTAGTTTGGGGAGATGGTTTTTCATGGGTATATACTTAACTCCAAACTAATCAAGTTGTATATGGGTGTATGTTCATCTTGTTCAGCTTTCTGTATGTCAAAAATTAATGAGGAAAGAAAAAGATGACATCATCCTGGAGTAGACAGACATTTAATACAATGTGGCTGGGGTCCCTAGAAGAAGATGTCCAGGGAAGACAGACACAGATGGGAGAACACCATGTGAGGAGGAAGGCAGAGACTAGAGGTGTGCTGTCCCCAGCTGTGGAAAGGGAAGGACTCCCAGCCAACCAGAAGATGCCAGCAGAGGAAAGGGAAGGACTCCCAGCCAACCAGCAGATGCCAGCAGAGGAAAGGCAGGACTCAGCCCTGCATGTGTCAGAAGAACATTATCCTTCTGATCCCTCTATTTTAGACTGTAGCTTCCAGAATTGTAAGACAAAAAATGTCTGTGGTTTTTGACACACAATCTGTTGGACATTATTACAGAAGCACTAGGAAAGCAATATGTATAGTACTCCTAAAACTATCAAGGTCATCGAAAATGTAAATATGAATCAGCAACTAAGAAGTTCATGAAAATACAAGACAATTAAATGTAATGAAGTATCCTAGATGGAATCCTGAAACATAATAAATGATACTAGGTAAAAACTAAGGTAAACTCAATAATCTGTGATTTTTAGCTAATACTAGTACCAGCAGTATTTTTCTCATTAATTCACATAAAAGTAACATATAAATTAATGCAAGTTGTACACAGGAGAAGCTGTGTGTAGGAGACATATAAAAACTTGCTATACTCCATCTTCAATGTTTCTGTAAAGCTAAAACTATTTCTCCAAAAAATGTTCATTAATAAACAAAGGAAACAATGATAATCAGAATGATATTTTTTTCCTAAAAGAACCCAAGAATAGTTTATATATCTAAGACACTTTAAGAGATATATTAAATATAAGAGATATATTATAAGTAAACATGTGAGATATATTATAAATAAAAAATATGGGATCAAGAAAGTTATACCTTGTCAACACTAGATTTTATAAGCTTCTATTTTAAGGCAAGATAAAGAGATAAGGAGGATCATTTCCTGCCCTTCTTGGACACTATACACAATGATTCAGGTAGAATATTGTTTCCCGCAAGGCCCTACAGAACATGTTTTATTTTCAAAAAAGATCACACTCAGAACCACCAAATAATCTAAAAAAACTTTAAAGAGTCAGAAGCATACATATTATCTTCAAAGCATTATTAGAATGGCATTATCAGTTTGGCATGATGTAACTCCGTTAAAAAATAAAAGTAATTGGAAAGTAAAAAAAATATGGCTGTATTCATTATCAGATTATCCCTAGAAAAGGGTGTGGTGAAGAGAAAGATGCATCTGAAGAAATGCCTATAGGAGGATTAAAGAGTTATGGAAGATAAAATTAGAAGTTCTGAAAATTGTAATATTATTCTAATTATATATTCTTTTAAAAAGGTATGAGAAGAAAATTATTGAAGAAACTATTACAGATTGTTAACAGGATTGAAGAGAAAAATGCTTTGGTCTCCCCCACCCAAATCTTAAGAATCAGAAGCAGGAAATGTTTAAAATGAAGAAATATGTGCTTATATATAAACAGGTAAACTGAAAACAATGAAGACAAGAAAAATGTTAAAAGCAGGAAAAGAGAAAGGTGATGCCATTCTCAAAGTAATTTTAATCCCAATAACACTGTGTGATTAATCAACCTAAAGTCATATACTTAGTCGAAATATCTTTTGAGAACAATATTTAATCCAAGTTATTTCTAACTAAACCAATCTATAGAATTTTGCCCAGGTCACTAAACGAACTGCTAAGCAATCTACTTTATTTAGAAGAGAGAATAAAGGAAAAAGGACGGCAACGTAAGAAAAATGATAAATTAATTAGTAAATAAATTAACACATCTACAATTGACAATATAAAACAATAACAGTAATACCTAATTTGGAAACTTAAAAGAGATAGAAATAAGCATCAGAGAGCAATGATGTACAAATGCAAATTTTTATACACAAAGTATAGTCTTACTAAAAATAGGGTACAGTTTTCATAACATCCTACAATATAGGGCCCACACATGAACCTACAGGAGATTCTTGGAGTATGAGTTTCCAATTGTGTATAGAACCTTAACTCATTTTATTGTGACAAGTCTACCAAAAATTGATGTTCAATAAAAAAATTAATGTTAAATAAACTTTTCAGAATGAGATTAGTCTTCTGTAGAAATCTAGAATAGCAGTTCTTCTTAGGAATATGCAAGGATAGCCTCCTTTCTCATAACTTCTGAGAAAACCTCTTTTTAACTAATGACATCCTAAGTCACCCTGCTTATTCCTATACCGGCTCTTATTTTCTGTAATTAATCTAACCTTTGCTTTTACTAAGTGTGTCAGAAAATTCTGGTGAAAATAGCTCTCCTTTTTTTTTTTTTTTTTTTTTTCTTTGTAAGTCCTTTTTTAATGAGTGCTCTAAATAGCCATGGAAAAGGCACCAGAAAAATTTCAGAGAATTGAATTTGCCTGCTGGAAATTGAAGCACTCCAGAGGATGAAATCCGAATGCTTGCAACACTTATGCTCTACGTAGGTATACTTCATATATAAGTGAGAGAGATGACAGGTTTCAGAGAGATATAGATTTACAAAAAGGATTATGCATCTGCTAGGCATACAGAATGTTAGTTTACTCGTTCATCCATCCATCCAATCAGTAACCAAACTTTCATTAAACCACTCGGAATTTGTAGGTGTTATGCTAGGTCTATCAAAGATCAATCAGAAGTCAATGTTCTTACACTTGGGACGATCAGTCTAGTAAGAAAAACAAGTAAAAAAGTATAAACCCATGATTTCAATAGTATGTAACAAAGTTTGAGAGAACTTTTTATATAGGTGGCATTAGCAGATAGAGAAAGAACCCGGGGTAGAGGTCAAAGACATTGTCCAGAAAGGAATAATGTCTTAGATTGAGCCTCAAAAGAAAAATTTGAGTGTCCAGGCTGGAGGTAGGGTGTGGGTGGTGAGGCTTTGGTGGAGCAAAGGCTCAGTATAACCAGTATAGAAAATTTGCAAGCAGAGTGGAAAATTGGCATTTTATTAGAACATTTTTCACAATAAATTAAAACTATTTCCATCCCTATCCTGCCCAATCACCCGTTTCACTTGCCTTACGGATGGATTCTAAGCATAATGAAGTAGATGTTTTTGGGGGTGCCACATTTTATTCCCATTTTGATTGATCCAGGGATACCCAACCTGTGACCTACGGGCCACACAGAGATTATTTGAGGACCGTTTTGCTTATTGGTAGAGTTGAATGTAGTGAAAATTATGCACAGACCTTTACTTTTGCTCATCAGTTTTGGTTAGCATTTGTGTATTTATTGTGTGGCCCAAGACAACTCTTATTCTCCGGTTGCCAAAAAAAGAAAAAGGATGGACAATCCTGACAGGGCTTCCCTAACCCCACCTTGGTTTAACACTTCCAGCTGCAGTTTTTTCCCAACAGCTTTCAGAGGCCTCATGGGTTAAGGTCCAAAGTCTTGACACTTTTGCCTCTGGGTAGGGAAGATTGTTGCAATTCATGCTTCATCTTTGGGGTCAGCCTAAAGCTGGACTTTTTGTAACAGTTTGTTGTGCATAGTTCCTTTCTTTCCCAGGCTTATGCCCCTGACACTTACATCATTTTCTCCTAAAAGCAGTCTTTTTAATAAATCACTTTCATAAATCCCCCTCTCAGGCTCTTTTTATATGGAACACAGCCAGGACAAGTGGGGTCTGTACTTCATTCATCTTTGTGTCAAAGAGTGGAGACGTTGCAAGCACTGAACAATCAATTGTTAAATGAATGCGTCTGAAAATGCTTATACGTGATAGGATGCAAACATACACGATAATTTTAAATCATGTGAGACTTAGTGTTTATTGAATATTTTCTATGCTCCGGGCATCTTGCTGAACTAGTTACGTGCATAATCTCATTCAAGCCTCCTAAGAGCCTGTGAGGTAGGGTGAATATTTTCTGTATTTTACTGATGAAAAAAAAAATGGGGATTAGAGAGTTTGATTTTCTTGACTGAGGCCACTCAGAAAGAATGGCCTATAGAGGATTCCATGTAAGATTTTTGGTGCTGGTAGAAATATGATAATTAGAACTTGACTATTTAAAATTTAATTGATTTTAGAAAATGCTTAAAAAATTCCAAGAGTCAAATGTATAACACTCTTTTGAAAACACTTGCCGAGATATTGCACGCATTATTTGAGTTATTGGAAACATCTTATTTTTATTTATTTGTTTACATAAAATATTTAACTTATGCTGTAGCAGTCATATTTGGAAATTGTCCTCTCCCATCTTCACTCCTCAAAACAGGGTAGCCCTGGATTGTTCATAGCTAGTACCTGAGTGTCACTTGGACACCTGGATTATGTAAGATGTAATTGGATTTACTCCATGCAATTAGAATTGGGATTTTTTTGCTGCCGAAGCACTACGTTGCAGTTTTTGCTGGGGAATGAGTGTTAAGCATTTTGTTTGGTACGTGGAAAATCTGATTGACAGTGCTTCGTAACAGAACCAATTATCAGGTGTGCTATTACCTATTGCCTTCCAGACCCCAATTTAAACAGAAAAACAGTGACAATTTCTTTTGCAAAATAGTCTCTGTAACACTTAAAATCAACCGTATGTGAAGACCTACGTGCTTATCAAGATGACAACAACTTGTCACATGCATATGTACTTTGTGGTGATGGCCATTGAATTGCCATCTAAAGAGAATGACGGTCTTAATTCTCTCTTCCAGAGACAATTCTTGCTGAATTTCTTTAGCAGCTATTAGCATAATTAAACCTTGTATTATTAAAACTTGTATTATTTCTCTAAAAGTGAAAATGATCTTACAGGAGACCAATCTACTTTGATGTACTGTGAAACACACATGTTTTAATCTTCTATTCTTTTTTTATTCTATTTTTATTTTTATTTTTTATTAAATCATAACTGTGTACATTACTGCATTTATGGGGTACAATGTGCTGATTTTATATACAATTTGGAATGCTTACATCAAAATGGTCAATATAGCCTTCACCTCACTTATTTAATTGTTGTGTTAAGACATTTATACTCTACTCCTGATCTTCTATTTTACAGGGAACTATGGGAGGATTCAAAAATCAAATTCCCCATTCTCAGAGAGGCAGGTGGCAATGTAAGATGGTGTGCAGACTTAACAATGAAATGTGCTACTGTTTGTATATGTTATGGGCAAGCAACATTCTCCCAAAAACTCCTGGACAACTTTGATGTATGATTACTTAACATTTTGCAAGGAAATGTGGCATTGGGGGGAAAGTTTCAAATGCACATGAGCAGGCCAGTGCTTTAAGACTTACCTAGTCTCACACTATGAAATTTGGATCAGTGGATCTAATCTAAAGTGACAGCCTGAAACATATATTATTATTTTTACTTTTAATCCCTAGGTGATTTATATGCAAGGCAATATTTGGAAGCAACAATTCAGTGCTTAACATATAAATTTATAAATACTTCCAATTATGCTGTTTAGTATGTTACAGACACTGACTACCAAATATACAATTACACCAATGTGTCTGAAAGTGATTATATAGATGTGCATAAAACCTGTTTTTCAACTGAGAACTCTATAAAAGCTTTTCCTGTTTTCATTTGTATGTAGAATAAGTAAGTTTTGAATATTGAGTTCTAAGGTCATTTTTTAACAGTGTTTTATGACTGAAAAAGATTCCAAAGTTTCAATGTGCCTATTCTGTTGCTTCAAGAAAAACTATGTTCCTGGTTCGGGTGGATTAAGTATCAGTGGGAAGAACTCCCTCGCCTACTATTAGATCCTGATTATTTTAGTGAGTTGAAGTCAGGTAACGCAGGAAAGCAACAGAAAATGCAGTTTATCTTAGTGCAGCAGACATAAAACTATGGTATGTTTACACCTGGGAGTCCATAAAAACATCCCAAGAGTTTCAGGGATACAAATAACGGTGAGAGATTCGATGCCCGAATTATCATTTTCCACATATACGTTTGGCTACAATTTATCTGCCTCTGAACGCCTGCCCGGCTATGCAGATTCGCGTTTTAAAAATCACCCTTCTCGCACTTCACAAAACAACGGAAGACTTCTAATCTACTTCTAATTTATTATAGCAGATTGTGCTGGGATGTAAAAATCTCAGAGGCTTCAGAGGAACAATTCACAATATCGATGTAGGTGCTGAAAAAGTGAATGGTTCACATGAGTATGTAACAAATCCTTTGCAAATCAGTTGTTTTCCAATTTTAACTTCAACAATATTGATGAAGATCAAATGGATTTGTCGTTCTGAGTGTTCATTAATAATAATTTGTGATGATAGATCACCATGCAGTTTTAGGGTATAACACAGAGGGAGTTCTAATAGTGGAGTGACAAAAACTTCTCCTATTGACTTGTTAATGTGAATAAGGTACATACCTATCATTATTTACATCTATAAAAAGTATTGCCTGGATCTAGCTGTAAGGAATGTTTCTTTACATATTTCAAAACAGCTGGAGTCCATCCACTTGAATACCTAGTCCATTCAAACTTCGGAGATACTGTCATAGTCTCTAACCACTGTAAAGTATAAGATGGAATTATTTACAGCTCACAATATCTTTTAAAAAATGCTTTTTTGGGGCGGCACCTGTGGCTCAATGGAGTAGGGCGCTGCCCTAATATGCCAGAAGTGGTGGGTTCAAACCCAGCCCCGGTCAAAAACTGCAAAAAAAAATACTTTTTTGGAGTATTGATATCTTTACAATAGCTAGTTTTCAGTCCATTAAAATGTTATATCCCAGGATTTATTTGGGGCTAATTTAATGTCTCTCAATTATGTATTCTAGTTTTCAGGTGATTTTCTCATTATTTATTAAGTGCTATTACAAATATTAAAATTTTAGAAATTTAATTGTTCATTGTTGCTAGTATTTAGACAGTAAGGGTTTAATGTCGACCTTGTTACTCTAACATTTTAAATTTGAGTAATTAATATTAATGCTTGATTTTTCTTTTTGATGTTCTACATGTATAATCCTCTGCTCTGTAAATACTAGTTTTAGTTCACTTTTCAAAATTTTATAAATTTATTTCCTTTATTGCTTTATTGTACTCTCTAGCTCTTCTTGTAAAATGTGAAAAGGCTTAGAATATTTTACTATATCTTAAATTTGTTTTTGCTAAAGCTAGTTTAAGATTAAAATTTTATCTTGCATTCCTGATTTTCTAATAGTTGTTGTTCCTGGTGGTTTTTTAAGCTTGCATGGATTGTCTATATTTTCTAATGTTTTCCTGGATTTATCAAAATGATCACACAAGGAATCTTTTAGTGTTTTAATGTGTTAAATTACACAGATTGATATTTTGAATGATAGAACAAACTTTCAGCCTATGAAAGAACCTCTTTAGTTATGATGTTATTCTTTTTAAAAAATTTTTTTTATTAAGTCATATCAACATAGATCATGAATACATGTACGCATATGTGGGGTACAATGTGTTGATTTTTTATATATAAAAATTGATTTTTTATATGTAATATATAATATAATATATATAATCTGACGTGCTTACATGAAACCAATCCACATAGCTTTTGCCTCATTTACTTGATTATTGTGTTAAGACATTTATGTTCTACATTTGACAGATTTGACTTGTACCCTTGCAATATGCTCCATAGGTGTGGTCCTGTCGTTTACCCTCCCTCTGTCAAATCTCCACCCTCCCCTCTCTTCCCATTCCATTTCACTCCTTCATCCTGGGCTATAGCTGTGTTCTATCTTTCATAAGAAAGTGTGAGTAAATATAAGTTAGTATCATAGATGTACTGAGTACATTGGATACTTTTCCCTCCATTCTTGAGATACTTTACTCAGGAGAATATGTTCTAGGTCCCTCCATGTAAACATAAAAGAGATAAAGTCTTCATCTTTTTTTTTTTTTTATTATAGATAAAAATATGCACCATAGGTCTTCATCTTTTTTAAGGCTGCATAGTATTCCATGACATCCATATACCATGCATATTACATGTCATACTCTAAATGATTTAGTATATTTTCAGATGGTATTCAATAGTGGTATTGAAATAATTCATCATTAAAAAGTTGAAACAATTCATTGTTAAAGGATCTGATTCAGCATCTAAATGTATGACCTTCTTGTATAATGTATAATATTCTTAAAAAAGGAAAATAGGTTTGAAAAGGCAAAACTATTACCCTGTTTCTTGGAAAATAAGACAGTGTCTTATATTAAGTTTTGCTCCCAAAGATGCGCTAGGTCTTATTTTCAGGGGATGTCTTATCTTTCCTTTAAGTAGGTCTTATTTTTGGAGGATGTCTTATTTTCAGGGAAACAGTGTAGAACATAAATGATATCACGGGTTGTCAAGGAAAAATGGAGTGTGGAGGGGGATTGACCATTAACAGCCAGAAGCAATTTTGTGGAAATGATAGAGATATTCTATATTTTGTTTGAGGTGGTGGTTACATAGCTATATACATTTAGTAAAAAATACTAAGTAAAATACTAGTAAATACTAGTAAAAAAAACTGTGCAATTTGCATTGTCCACTTTTATCTTGAATCTTCTCTATAAATTATTCAACAAATGTGATTTATAAAAAAATGATACCCCAGTATTACACTTCAATATTATACTTCACTTAAAATTTTGCTTTAAAACAATGTATATTCCAACTTGAAAATGTCATCTAGAAAGAAGTGCTTTAGAAAAAGTCCTTGATTTAAAGTAAAGAAATAAATGTTAATCTCAGCTCTGCTTATCAAATTTGTAATCTTAGGTGAGTCATTTACTTCTCAGAGTAACTTCATTTATAAAAGGAAACATATCTCTATTACCTAGCTCTCCTAAGAACTCTGTTAAATACCTTCTAAAAATATCAAGGCTAAAGTAGCAGTGCAGTAACTACCCATCAAACTTAAATATGACTGGTTACTAAACATCTTCTTATGTTGTCTTAAATAAAGACATTGCAACTCTTTGTTGTGATGACAGCTTTTAGATTTGCAACAGGCTGTCATATAGAAGAAGAAATTCTCCTATTTTGTTTAAATTAGCTAGATTGAAATTATACAATGGCATACGGCTACTTATTTTGTAAGACTGTCTGGAGAGGGTCTTATTTTCTTTGATTAAAGTTTTATTAAGTTAAGCATAAGCTACCTGCCAAGCACACAACTTAATTCTATTATATAACAGATCAGTAACCTGTTGTATGCAAAGTCTGGGCAGGAGGAGGATATTCTTAGCACCTCCCTAATCCTGAATTTTCCCACTTCAGAAGCAGAACTGGCCAGATCCTTGTTCTTCTAGCACCATTGCAAGCAGAAATGTCATACAGACCATTTGAATATGAACCTGCAGTCTAACCTTGAGTTCTCTTGATTCCTTCCAGTTTTCCAACTCTTGTTGATTCTAGGTGCCACACATATTCCTCCATAAAGTTTTATTTTTTATCGTGTAATGGAAAGTGTCAGTTTATATAGATGGCAATGATAACTTGGATTTATATAGTCTATAGTAAACCATAAATGACACTGCCCTTAAGGAGATTACTATTTAGGTTGGTTGGGAAATGAGACAACATGTTTCACAAAGTAAAACCGATGACTATCTGCCAAATAAACAAATACATTGAGGAAAAAATGAGTAAGGGGGACGTTCACTTCTCATCATGGTGGTGTTTCTAAAAACTGGATTTACCCTTGTGACTTCAAAAGAAAATCAAACACAATAAAATGGAAAAAAAGTGAAATGATGGTTTTAGATGTTGGAAACAGACTGTGGAAGATGGTGATAGCAGCAAAAAATGGAAACAGATGTGTTGGGCTCTACTTGCACCCTGTGTGAAAGTGCAAGAAAGGTTAAATAGAGCCCAGCAGGCTCCTTGTAGGAAAGATAGTCAAAGTCTGTGGAAATAAAGTTGTTGAGAATTAATGAGAAGAGTATTATTTTTGCCATAGCAAGCTCAAAGTCAGCCCAAATTCAAAGAGGTGGGGGAACAGACCTCAATTTTTGATGTAATCATCTTGTAAGGGTTGTCAGTACAACAGAGGAAGATTGGGGACATTTAAAAAAGTAATCCATCTACCATATGTCACCAAGTCCAGGATACGTGAGTGGCGTGTTGTGGTCTCAAAGTCATTCTCTTCCTTCTGTTTGAAACAATAAATGGGTGGTTCAAAAATAAAGACTTGGTCTCACTAACACTTTTGTTTTCTGAGAGGTTATCTTAAGGACACATTTCCACTATAAATGGTCCATCTCCTGCCCTAAATTTACGTATCCCTATTTACTTACAGTTGTAGCTGGGCCGTAAGATACTTTAAAAATTTTTTCACACCATCTATTTATTTTTTAAAACTGAAATTGTGTATCTCTCAAACTCTAAGCAGCTGATGTTTGATTTATACGTCCAATATTGCATAAATTGCATCCCTATTTCTATTGATTTGGGAGTAATTAGAAGGCATTTTACCTTGAGCATAAGATACCAGGAAAATAAACTGTCTTAACAATACATAACATCCACAGCAAGAGAACTGCTGCTGTCAATTGAGAGCCATGGCTCAAATCTCTGTCATAACCCTCTAGGCTTGCTCTGAAAAGCTCCATATACACTACCATTTATGCATTATAATAGGATAAAACAGAAGAGTCCAAGAGTTTCCTATAATTATGTAATTTACTCCTTTTATCTAAAAATAAACCCAGTTAGAAAAAGATTTTGAACATTTGGTACAAAATAGCACATTTAAAAACCTTAATTGGCTCTTTATTAGGAAATTATTTTCAGCGAATTGGTACCATATTTCTTCATTGGAAATGGGGAAAACTGACAATCCATAAGTACTGAATAATTTATCCATTTGAGATAATTATGAAAGAGACATTTTAATTAATATTGGAATAAAAATTACTTATTATTTCACTTTAAAATATTTGCATTATAAATATTTCACTGCAATAGAATCTACTCGGATCTAATAGACGAACACATGTATATGCACATTTCCAGCTCTCAGAGTCTCATGGACGTTCATTTGTTGAGCTACTCATTCTTTATGAATATTTTGTCTATTTGTATTAATTGTCTAGCTTGTAAATCTCACATTCTCTGGGCAGAAAACAGAAAGCTTGCATGAGCAGAGTCCCGTGAAGCTGAGATTCATACATATGACTTAGATTTTAACTATTTTTACTATTTTAACTCTTCACAATGAATAAAAAACCAGATTCAACAATGTGCAACATGAGAGAATGAATCTTCTAACGAAGTGCTATAAAATCAATCTAGTTCTTGGAGGAAGACAATAGTAGGGGTCTTGCCTTCCAATTTTAATTATTACCGGGACCTAGAGACAGTAACGTGTGGTGTCATTAGTGAAGCTTCCTTATGCCTGATTAGTGGTCAGATTACATTGCAGAAAGGCTAGTTAAATCTAGATTTCAGATAAATAGTTCATCCCTCACTCCAAGTATACTCCAAATATTATATGGACATACTTTTTCTAAAAGTATAGCATGTATTGTTTATCTGATTGGGTATTTTGTATTTTTATTTGCTAAATGTGGCAGCCCTATTGCTTGTGTACTTTTAGAGCTTTTCCTCACTGTGGGTTTCTACCCTTTCTTGAGCATCTATGAACTACCTGAAATTGCCTTCTACAATTGCATTTGGCTTAAACTAACTAGAGATAATGTTACTAGTTACTAGGCTAAATCAAGTTGTGATGACAAAGACTCCTTGATGACACAGAGCTACAAAGATACTGATATGAAAATAGGTTCAGAGCCAGGGTGGCAACCAGAATGAATATCTTTAGTGCTCCTTGGCTGTGGGTAATTTATTATTGAAATAAGCCAAAAGGAAAAATAAATTTCTTAGAATTTTTTTGTGTGTATATAAAGAGGTCTTCTTAGACTCATCTTCAAAGAGTTAGACATTCTTGATAGTTTCTTTTTTTTTTTTTTTTTTGGTAATATGGATGCCTTTTATTTGTTTTTTTTTTTTTTTTTTTTTTTTTTTTTTTTTTTTTTTTTTTTTTTTTTTTTTTTTTT
>CAUYPK010008899.1:0-25670 GCA_963574355.1 Loris lydekkerianus | reverse complement strand
TCATGTTTACATGGATGGAGCTGGAACATATTCTTCTTAGCAAAGTATCTCAAGAATGGAAGAAAAAGTACCCAATGTACTCAGCCCTACTATGAAACTAATTTATGGCTTTCACATGAAAGCTATAACCCAGTTATAACTTAAAAATAGGAGGAAGGGGGAGAGGGAGGGGAGGGAGGGGGGAGGATGGGTGGAGGGAGGGTGATTAGTGAGATTACACCTGCGGTGCATCTTACAAGGGTACATGTGAAACTTAGTAAATATAGAATATAAATGTCTTAACACAATAACTAAGAAAATGCCAGGAAGGCTATGTTAACCAGTGTGATGAAAATGTGTCAAACGGTCCATAAAATCAATGTATGGAGCCCCATGATCGCATTAATGTACACAGCTATGATTTAATAATAAATAAATAAAACCCGCCCCCAGTCATTACCTCCGGCATCCCTGACCCCACCCCAAAATATCTTAACATAACCTTCTGCATCTCTTAAATACCATCTGCAGCCTCGCCATGCCCTTTCCCTAGATCGGACCCAACCTGAGCCAGCCCCACAGAGTCTATGGACACGAGTAAACTGATCACCAAACTCTGTCCCAAATCTCACTAGGCCCTGTCCACGGCATCCAGGCCACGCGCCAGTCCTCTTCTCAACACTTTCTCCCGGGCCTCTCCGGGCTCCTCTACTTGATAACCAAGGTACAACAGCCTTTTCTTACCGATGTGCCCTCACTCTCCAGGCTTCTCCTAACCCCCGCCCCCTTCAGACTCCTACCCCATCACAGCGCCCATCCTGGCTCTAGGATCTGCCCAACCTCTCACATTCAAGGCTTCTTTTCATCTTCCTAGCCTTGTCCCATTTCCCAGACCAGTCTCTTCTCAGGCCGCGCCCCCGTCTGGCTTTGTCAGCCGCATACCAGGCTCTCCCCCAGCTCTAGCCCGGGATTCTTCAAGCCCTGCTCCAGGCCCAACCCTCGACCCCGCCCACTCAGGGCGCGGCCTTCCTTCAGGCTCCGCCCCCACCCTCACCCCGCCCTGGGCTCCGCCTCCTTCCAGGTCCCTCCCACCCAGGCCGCGCCCTTCCGCTATGCGCACCTGGTCGAAGAGGTAGACGGTCACGTCCCCGTGGAAGGAGACCATCTTGCGCTTCCTCTCCAGCTCGCTGTCCTCTGGCTCTTCGGCCCCGCGTGGAGACTTGAGCAGCCCCCGCAGGGGGCGGGCCGCGTCCGCGTCGGCGCTGCTCACCACGACGGGCACCGGGGCTGCCCGTGCCCTCCCGGAGCCCCGGGGCCCCGCCGCCGCGTCCGGCGCCGCTGCCTCCTCGTCCTCCTCCTCGTCCTCGTCCTCGTCCTCCCCGTCCTCCTCCGCCGACCCCGGCGCCCCCGCCCCGCCGGCCTCCCCGCCAGCCGCCCCGGCGTCCGCGCCCTCCCACGGTGGCCGGCGCGGGCTCGGCCCCGGGAATGGCGTGAGCGTGAGCGGTGGCAACGCCAGCGAGAGCCGCGAGAGCTTGGCTGTGAGGGGAGAGACCCGGTGAGCCCCTGTCCTAAGGGATACTGAGACAGGCCTTTCCATCTAGCTGTGTCCTTAGGTAAGCCTCTAGTACAATCTGGGCCTCAGCCCCCAGCCCCTCTGTGAGCTGAAGGCTGAACTGGGGCCTTTCTCCACGCAGGGTGGGAAAGATCCATTCAGTGCTCAACCTCCCCATGGCTCCCCAGTGCTTATAGCCTAAAGTTCCAACTTCTCCACCCTCTCCAGTCTCTCTCCTTACCTCATTGTGGCACGACCTCCATCCAGCCACATGGGCCACTTCCTCATTCCTCCCACTTCCAAGCCTTTGCACATGCTGTTCCATCTGCCTGGACTCCCTTTTCTAAGGCATGTCCTGCTCATTCTCTGGCTCTGGCCTTTCAGAGCCTTCAGAGATCTCTCAGGGGGCCAGGAGCACCCACTGTGCAACCCATACCACTGAACACTTCTCCCAAGCAGATTATCTCAGTGTGTAACTATGTATTTCTTTGGTGTTTGGATTAGGGTTTACCTTAATGTGGAACAGAGACTGATCCATATTGGATCATTAGCATTTCTAGGCCCAGGCACATAGAAGTACTCAGTCAGTACTTGTGGAATTAATGAATGAATATCACACACACTGCTGTGTGACACTGACCTAGGTTCTTCCCCTCTCTAGCCCTCCACCGCGGAAACTGAATTGTCTAACCATCTGCAGGCCCTTTCTCTGCCCCAAGACTCCCTCAATCTCACCCTGCCAGGAAGGGAAGGCCCTTAGGTTCCTGGAGAAGGAAATGTGGCTTGGAATCCCAAGCCTATACTAATCCCTTGCTGTGTGTCCCTGGGTAAACAGATCCACCCCTCTGTGCCTCTGTTTCCTCACTGGCAAATGAACAGGGGTTACTCATTCCCCCCTAATCCACAGTGAACTTTCTGCTGGGCCCTATGGGGGCAATGGTCAGGGCAGGGAGAAAGATGGATAAGGATTGGGCCACTCTTCTCATTCTCTCTATTCCAGTTTCACTGACCTTTTGCTATTCTCTAAACATGCCAGGCTAGCGCCCATTTTGGTGCCCTTTACCTGGGACACCCATCCCCCAGATGTCTACTTGCTTCACTTCCTCATTATCTTCCATCACCTTGTTGAGGCCTTGGCTGACCAACCATATCAGGGTGATGAGATTAAGGGATGCTGAATAGAGGGAGCCCTCAGGGGTTGTAGGTACCCAAATAAAAGACAGGTTGACAACCTTTAGAAATCAGAAAGCCTTTCCAGGGAAGGTGAAATTTGGGTGGGGTCTGGAAGGATGTAGTAGTTCATTGAGTGAAGAAAAGCAGGCCATTCCCTACCTCTTCACTCAGCAACCCTAATCCAACACATCTCTGAGGCATCTTAGCTGCTCATCCCCCAATATTTTCATGTTGCCTGGTGTTGTTCCTGACACAGCTGGTCACAGACTCCCCATAACAATCTCTAAAAGTTGTAGTATTCTAACAACATAAGCTTTGAGGAAGAAGAGTCTTATGTTCAGTCTCCTGCTTGACCCTTACCCACGAGCCACAGGCTCCTCTGATAAGCAGAGATGATAACCCTCTCCTCAAGTATGGCTATAAGGCTGCCAATATAAAATAGGACACAGCCATTTTTAACTTTCATACCAGTATTTAAGGAAATTTGGCCTCTCAGAGGTTCTGGTGGGACCATAAATCTGTGTCCATATCTGCACAGAGGCTGTTTACCTTTACCTTCCATTTATATTCTCTTAAATAGTGCCCTCTGTGGCAAAACATTTCCTGTGTTCTTAACAAAACTCAGTTTTCAGAAAAAGCATCCCTACACCTTCTGGCTCACCAGTCCCATGGCAAGTGGGTTGGGTCAGGGCAGGGTCTGAGGCTCCTTGGGGCCTAGTCTTGGGCAGCCCAAGGCCTGGCATGCAGGAGTCCTGGCACACTGGATAGATGGTTTGGAAAGTTTAAAACAGAGATCACATCCTAGCAGCCCAGGGACTCTGACCCATCCAGACTTTCTCTGAATTGGTTGCAACCATTAAAATAAATCCAGACCTTTGGTTTAAAAAGGAAAAGTAGCAGGTTCAGCAACATCAGGTAGGCATTCCTGAGAAGTGGCTGTGTCCCTCTAGACAAGGCATTTTCACCCCACCTCCCCCAACCCACTTAGTCCATTGCCCTAAATGGGCATCTCAGTTTGAGATCCCTGGTCTAAATGAATGGCAGTAATTAATAAAAGCAGGTACTTACTGAACCCCAGGCACTGAGTTAAGTAACTCATTTAACCTTCACAACCCTGGAGGTAGATGCTATTATCATCTGTTTTCAGCAGATGGGAAAACTGAGGCACAGAGCAATAAGTACATTTACCCAAGCCCAGAGCCAGGATTGGAGCCTAGGAAGTATGGCTCCAGATTCTGCATTTATCACACCACCCTGACCCCACAACCTTAGCTGAAACACATGCCTTGGAAGGAGCTAGACCTTAGCCTCTGACTGTGCTCCCCCAGCCTCACCTTTGATCTGCTCGCTGTTCCCCTGAGGGGGTCCCAAGTCCAGGAATAGTCGTGGCATCTCGGGGCCCTTCCTCTCGGGCTTGGGGGGGTCCTCGTCTCCGCTGGGTGCCATGTCTCCTCCGGCCTTGCTGTCTGGGACCCCGGGCTCTCCCTCGGGGGCCACCTCCAGCCTGGCTCTCTGGGGCACTGGCTCCTGCCTCCTCAGCTGTGCTTCCAGTGGTGGTGGCAGCAGCGGTGGCTGTGGCCTCATGTTGTCTACCCATCCGGCCTTTACGTCCACGCCGCTTCCGGGGCCGCCGCCGGGGGCCATCCCCGTGCCCACTGGGGCTCGGCCCCCACTCCCGAGGTCCAGCCTCCCAGCCCCGGGGGCTTTCAGCACCCCCCCAGTCTCGTGGGCTTTCCTCTCGGTCCCGGGTTCCAGTGTCCCGCTCTTGGGGGCTGGGCCAAGGGGGCCAGGGGCTGTCTCCCTGCCGTTCCAGGATGAGGCCACTGTGCCGGGTGCAGGGGCTTTCTCCAGCGAGGTCTCTGGAGCTGGCTCCTCGATCACGGGGGCTGGATCCCCACTCTCGGGCATCTTCTCCCAGGGCCCTGGGACTCTCCAAGGCCCAGTCTCTGGCGGCCTCTCCGTGTTCGTGGGGAATCTCAGGCCCCCATTCTCTGACACCTTCTCCCCGCTCTTTGGGGGTATCGGTCCCCCATTCACCAGCACCTTCTCCCCGGCCTCTGGGGACCTCAGGTCCCCATTCTCCAGCACTTTCTCCTCCCTCCTTGGGTGTGTCAGCTCCCCATTCTCCAGTGCTTTCTCTTCTCTCTCTGGGGACCCCAGGCCCCCATTCTCCACTGCTTTCTCCTCGATGGCCTCCTTCTCCTTGATGGCCACCTTCCCCTCGATGTCTTGGGCTCTCTGTCCCCCGTTCTCCAACACTATTGTCCCATTCACGGGGAGGCTCAGGCTTGGGGCTTGGTTCCCGTTGCCCAGGGCTGTCAGGTCCTTGTTCAGGCCTGGGACTTTCTCTCTGTTCCCGGGGCCTCTCCCCACCTTCCTGGGTCCTGTCTCCCGGGCGGTCGCCCCCTTCTCCCCCAGGAGGTTCCTTGTCACATCCTCCCTCAGGGACATCAGCAGCTGTTCGGTGCTCACTTGAACCACGAAGGTTGGCTTCTCCCGGTTCCCTGGGAGTAGGAGCGGACCCGGGTCTGGAGGTGGCCGGGGCACTCCTGGGTCGGGTGGCTCGGGGGGAGCCCGCGGCCGAGGGACCCCTTCCTCCTCGGCTGCCCCCCCACCTGGGAAGGGTCCCTCGGGGGAAAAAGGGGTCTCCGTCTCGTAGCCGCTGTCCCCCGGCTTGGGGCCCGGAGACGACAGGCCTGAGCCGGGACTGGCCACCGCCGATGGGGGGTCTGGGGACACAGACGGGTCCGCGGGGGCTCGAGGAGGTGGCGGCGGGGGGGGGGGAGCGGGAGGTGGCCCCCGCCCGGGGTACTGGGGCGCCGCCGCCCCCATGAGGGGGTCCAGAAACTCGGGGGGGGCCGAGGTAGGGGGGGCCAGGGGCAAGTCGGCTAGAGAACCCCGTTCTGCCCGCAGAGATGAGTCGTCCTCTGGGGGGTGGGGACAGCCAAGGGCAGGGTGGCCTCCCCAGCCAGCCACGGCGTCCCCCCGCTCCAGTGGCAGACAGGAGCAGGCCCCCTCGCGGCTGCACAGGGGGCAGGGTAGGGGGCCCCGGCGGCTGGGGCCACCCCCAATGCTGCTGCTGTCCTCCCCTGGGGAGCTGCCTTCCTCCTCCTCCTCTTCTTCCTCTGCCCAGGGAGCGGTGCCCCGCTCCCCCAGTACCTCGGCAGGGTCTCCTGCCAGGGTCTCCCCAGCGCCCCGGCCCTCGGGGTCCCAGCCACTCAGCAGGAAGCTGCCTGATGCTGAGGACTGAGCCTGGAAGGGCCGGGGCGCAGGGAAGAGGGGGGAGGCCCAGGTCTCGGAAACCAGCTGAGGGACCTCGGAGGGGGCCTGGGGGGCCTGAGGGGTAGGCACCCCTGGGTCCAGGGGGTCCCAGTCATTGGGGAAGAGGGGCTCGGGTGGGGAGCCATGCTCTTCCAGGCGGATATAGTACTCGCTGCTGACAGAGGGGCTGCGAGCGCTGATGACCGGCAGCACACTGGGTGTAGACATTGCCTCATAGAAAGGGTTGGAGGGGTTGGCATGGGGGGCTGGGGGCGCAGACGCTGGCTGCCAGGGCTGTGCACCCCCACCACGGCCGGCCCCTCGCCGGGCCTTCTCCCACAGGCACTCGAGGTTGAGGCCACGGCTGCTCTCAGTCACTGTGAGCACATCATCAGGGTCAGCCCCAGGGAAGCCATCTAGAAGGGGGAATGGTGAGGAGAGGGTCCCTGGGCGGGGCGCACTGTGCGCCGGGGGCCAGGGCCAGGGGAAGGGACCATCTCGGGGTGGGGGTGGGGGGGGTGGGGGCCGGGGTGGCCGCTCAGAGAGCAAGTAGGTAAGCTGCAGCTGGAGATCAGAGGCTGAGGGGCGCTGGGCAGGTGGCCGCCAACAGGACTGCAGGATGTCATACCTGGGGTGAAGGGGAGGAGGAACAGGAATGAGCCAGGAGGAGACCCAGGGAGGGGACAGAGATCCAGAGATGGGAACAGCTACCCAAAGAGAGGGTAACAGAATGGGGCAAAGATTCAGAGAGGGTTAATAAGGTATGGGGCAGATTGAGACCATAGAGGGAGGGTGACAAGGGACCTGAAGGAAGAGGGGACAACAATGCAGATGTGAGGAAATGATGGCTAGGGTGGAGTCCCTGTTTGGGTTGTGAGTTTTGGAATCAGAGACAAGTAAGCAACAGGAATTTTTTAGAGTTAGTTAAACTCTGATCAAATGGCAGACCAGTCTCTCCCTGCCTCAGTTTCCACCCTCCAGGTAGCAGATGCTGGCAGAGGGGCTGGGGATGTCTCCTCTTCACTCTTGAGAGAGATGGGAGTTGGGCCAATGACATTGTAGGTGGTGCAGAAACAAAGCAGGGGTGATGGCATTATGCTGGTAGGATGTGGAGGGTTGGGGTCCTGGGAAAGGGTGGCCTCACCAATAGTCTGCATAGGGCAGCTTGAGCCTGGGCCGGGCCAGCTTCACGTGCTGCTGGCGGACGACAAAGGCGAGGACCTCTTCATCTGACAGGTGGCGGTAGGGCTGTGCCCCAAACTCAAACAGCTCCCACAGGGTTACCCCCAAGGACCTGTGGGTAGGAAGAGGGACAGAGAGAAGTCAGAGCCCAGCCTTTACCCACAATGGGGCCTCCCCTTCTGGGCCTCAGTTTCCTCATCTGCAGCACCAGTGGCATCTAGTGACCCTTCTCCTACCTTGCCCTCCTCCGCCCCCCCCAGCGGCCTGGGGTCCTCACCAGATGTTGCTCTCGCGGCTCTGGTCCACCACCATGAAGGTCCCGTGCAGCTCCCCGAGGAGCTCGGGCGCCGCCCAGCGCAGCGGGATCCACAGCCGCTCCGGAGTCAGGTAGTAGTCCTCCTGACGGGTGGGCCAGGGCGGGGTCAGGCGGCTCAGGCACCCCCTCAGGCCCCCGCCCCGACCGAAGGCATCCCCCACCTTGTAGTTGCTATGGGCGAGCCCGTAATCTCCGATACGCACGGTGAGGTCCGAGGTCAGCAGGCAGTTGCGCAGGGCCAGGTCGCTGGGGGTGGGGCAGGCTGAGGTGAGCACAGGAGCACCCCTACCCCGACTGTGCTCCGCCCTCTTCCTCTCTGACTCCTCCTCTTCTGTCTCCGCCTCTCCGCCCTGTCATCCCGCCTCCTCCGGCTGACTCCTCCTTCTCCCCAGAGTCAGCTTTTGCCTGGTCTGGCCCCTCCTCTCACCTCCTGACTCCTCTCTCTCGCCTGGCTCCTTTTCCTCTCCTAATACCTCCTTCTTCCTCTGATCCATTCACACCTGATTCCTTCCCTTTCTCCTCCTCCCCTGACTCCTCCATCTCTGCTCCTGACCCTTCTCCTGGCTCCTCTCTTCCTTTGCTGACTCTTCCCTCTCATCGCCTGATTCCTCCCCTTTCCCTCTCAGCCTTTCGTGAGTCCTTTTCCATCTCTCACCCCTTCAGGCAATTCTCTCTCCTGACTCCACCTTTTTTTCCTGCCTCCTCCTCCTTTTTTTTTTTTTTTTTTTTTTTTTTTGAGACAGTTTTGTTATGTTCCTCTCAGTAGAGTGCCATGCGTCATAGCAACCAGCAACCTCAAACTCGTGGGCTCAAGTTATTCTCTGGTCTCAGCCTCCAGAGTAGCTGGGACTACAAGAGTCCGCCACAACACCCGGCTATTTTGTAGAGATGAGGTCTCACTCTCGCTCAGGCTAATCTGGAACTCCTGAGCTCAAGTAATCCGCCCATCTCCTGACTCCTAACTCCTAGGTTTTCCCTCTTTTGTGTTAGCCAATCATCACTCCTCCCCTTCTCTAGCTCCTCCCCCGTGGCCTCATCTCCCTCCCCTTTCTCCTAAGTACCACCTCTCCGTGGCTCATTGGGCTGCCTACCTGTGCACATAGTTGTGGGCGTGCAGGTGCGCCAGCCCGCGGGCGATCTCCAGGCCCATCCTCTGCAGTGTCCGCAGGTCTCGAGGGGGTAGCTCAGGGGACAGGCCCTCAGGGGGTCGCTGGGCACGGAGGTAACGCTTCAGGTCCCCCTGGAAGGAAGACATGGAAGAGTCAGCACCACCAGCCCTCACACATCCAGCCAGTCTGCAGTGAGGATGGGAGCAGACTCTGCTCTGTGTGGTCAGCCCTTCTGAACCTCAGTTTCCCCTGCTGTTTGAAGGGAGCTATAACAGAACTCACCTCAGCCGCTAGTTCAGGGCACTCCAGAAATGTTAGTACAGGCCACACAGGTATGCCTGTGTTGATGCCACAGTCCTGGCACCCTGGGCTTACCCTCCCCCACCCACTCTGTCCATATCCCACTCTGCGCTCCCCCAACACCCCCAGACCCTCACCAGTTGACAGAACTCCATAATCAGCAGAAAGGGCAGTGTCTCCACACAGAGGCCCAGGCACTGGAGGACATTGGGGTGCTGCAGGCTCCTGGGGGATGGATGGGGGTGAAGGAAGCAGTCCCTTGCATCCCACAATCACTCCCTCCCCCCACAGAAGCAGACTGCACCCTCAGCCTCTTAGGTCTCAGTTTCCTCGCTCAGTCTTTCTCCTCTAGCCTCTTCCTTCCCCAGGCCCCCATTTCAGGACAGCTCTTGCCACCCCCTCCTGGGGCCAGACCCCCAGGCACCTCCTTGCCTCTCCTTCCTCCTCACCCCTCCCACCCTTCATTCCTGCCCCTGTATTTTCTGTGTTCCTTCCTATCACCACAGTCACAGCTCCAGCCGCCTCCCAGCCTCCAGTCTTGCCTTCTGTTTGTCCCTAACCTGCCATTCACCTGCTTGCAGCTGTGGCTCCCCAGCACCCCAGGAGAGAGCCCTGGCTCTTTGGCCTCTCCTGCCCTTGCTCTGGCCCAGCATCACTTCACCCCATGGACATTTTCCCAAACACACAGGTCCCAGCTTTGACTCCAGGCCTCGAACTTACAATGCTCTGTCTGGAGGACGCCCTTCCCTCATCCATGTTTCCTGACCCCTCAGGCCTCAGTCTCAGTATCATCTACCCAGAGGGCTTCCCTGTCCCCTAGTACTGGGCTGGATGCTGCTCTTCTGCTCTCCCACTGTGGGGAAGAATCTCCTGATGCCCACTTTCCTAGGTGTGTAATCTCAGGTAGGTCATTTCATCTTTCCCTGTCTCATTTTCCTCATCTGTAAAATGGTGACAGTAATAGTAACTCCCTCAGACTGGAGAAATATTCAGTGAGATCTGAGAGAAGCTGGCATGCAATGAGAGAGCCTAACTATTACTCTTGTTTTTATTTTGACATTGTAACATCATGTTTGATTTTACTTCTGCTCTAAGTTCTAACTGTATCTACAGGGCTGCTCGCTCTCAGCAAGCTAATTCCTGTCTCACAACCTTTGCATCTGCTGTTATCCTCTGCCTGGAACACTTTCCACAATGCTTTGTGTGGCTGGTTCCTCCTAATCAACCTGACTTGTCCAATTATCCTGTTCCCCTGACCCCACTCTATCACATACCACCTCAAAGTCCTTAGCATTCTCTGGTATATTCTCTTAAAATGTATGTTTTCATTTACATATTGTATTTCTCCTCCACTAGGTGGTGAGCTGTACTGGGATGAAGATTTGGGATGTTGCTCATACAGGTGTGTCCCCAGTGCCTACACTAGTAGATGCTCAATAAAAACATGTAGAATGAAGGACTTGTACTCTACTACTTGGCCTGGGGGTCTGTGGGAGGATGCTAACATTTCAGGCTTGTGGCCCAGAGTTCAGCCAGGCATAGGTTGTACAGCAAGTTATTTTCCTGCTGGGGCCTGGTAAGAGGCAGGGGCCATGTGTGTGCTGTGGGGTCAATACCCAGGCCCCAGCTGTCCATCACCTACATCTTAACCGTAGCTCTGCTATGTATTTGGTATGATCTTCTCCACCTGGGAGAACAGTGCCTCTCATCTCTGCTTGGTAGTACAATCATGCGACAAAGTGTTTATAAAGTGCTTGCCATGTGCTGGGGCTTGAATGATGGCTGGAGATCCCAACATGGGAGATTTAGGGTGGCAGATGTAGAAATAAGCTTGGATTGGCTGCACATCTTCAAATCTGAGCCACCGCCAGCCATGCTGTTGTTAAATCCTCTCTACAACCCTACTAGGCAAGATGATAATCCTTGTTTGATCCAGAAGTGAATAAAAGTTCAGAGAAGTGAAGTGACTTGCCTAAGTTCACATGGATGATAACAGTGGCAAAGCTGGGATTTAATCTCAGGTCTGTGGCTCATTCAGCACCTGGGCCAATGTGCATTTGTACTTAGGGGACAAGATGGACCCTGAGCTGCCAGTATAGACCTGTGCTGTCCAACAGAACTGTGTGAAGGCAGAAATGTTTTAGACCTGCACTGTCCACCAGAGGAGCCACTGGCCACATGTGGCTATCAAGCACTTGAAATATGATGAGTATAGCTAAGGAGGTGAGTTCTTGATTTGATTTCATGTTATTTAACTTAAATTTAAATAGCCATATGTGGCTAGTGGTTGCCAGCATGGTTCTAGGGACAGACAGACAATAAACAAGTAAACAGATGAAATAATGACAATCTGGGATTCATGTTATAAAGAACACTCATGAGATGACATGGAATATCCCTGTGCCATCCTTAGATGGAAGCTGGGAGTAAGGGAAGGCTCCTCTGAGCTGAGACCTAAGGAAGGGAAGACAGCCCTTAGTTCAAAGTTGGAGCTGAGCGAGGAATGATATTCTAGAGAGAGAGAACAGTCAGAAAAAAGGCCTCACGATAGGGGAGAGGCTTATATGTGGAAGAGTAAGTGAAGGGGACAGTGGCAGGAAGAGAACTGGGTCAGAATATGCAGTACTGTGGGGAAAGAGTGGGACTTGTCCTGTGGGCAATAGGGAGTCATGGAAGGTTTTGGGGTAAAGAGCACCAAAATCCAATGTCTGTGTTTGTCAGGGTAAGCCCCACTTTTATAACCATTCTGATAAAAAATCTCCAGGTTGGGCGGTGCCTGTGGCTCAAAGGAGTAGGGCGCCAGCCCCATATGCCGGAGGAGGTGGGTTCAAACCCAGCCCCAGCCAAAAACTACAAAAAAAAAAAAAACAAACAAAAAAACAATCTCCAGGTTCACACCCTTTCTGGGACAAGGAACTCACTATCTCACAAAGCATGTTTATCTAGACCTCATTCTAGGATCCCTTAGAATGGAAAGGAGACCAAACATGGTAAAGGGGCAGACACCACAATCTAGCAGGAGGCAAGGAAGCAGGGCACAATGCCTCACTGGGCTGCTTGAGCACCTGCTCAGAGGGCCCTGTCCTGTGATTCTGCTTCCATCCTTCCTCACCCACATGCAGAGGCCTGAGGAAGGGACCACCAGCAGGTGGCCAGCACTTAACACAGGGGAATCTTGCGTCCTCTCAGCTGCCCTCCTCATGAGGATACTCGGGCTTCCTGGATACCCTTTCAGATGAAGATCCTGAGGTTCAAAGTGGAGGGGACAGGCCACTAGGTCAGCTTCTGTGCTCCCCGCTCCATCATGCTGCCTGTCACTTCCCATCCCTAGTTCTGTCCCCAGGAAGAACATGAGGCTACAGGAGGGAAACCTTCATGCCAGAGTTGCACAGCCAGGAAGAGGTGGGTTCCAGGTTTGACTGCACATTGTGCTCCTTCCACTCCCAAATGTGACTTCTGTGAGATGCAAAACTGAGATTTGGGCCTCTAGTACCTGTACGGCTGTGCTTCCGAGATGAACTTGCGCTGCTCCAGGGGCCCTGCACTGGCTCGGAGCTCCTTCACCACCACCTGGGCGGGGGTGTAGTCGGAGAAAATCTCTCCCAGGATTACCTGGTCAAGGGGCACCCAGGGATCAGAGAGCATCATTTTTCCCCAGATCCATCCCCCCGGGTCCCATCATTTCCCCAGATCCATCCCCCCCTGTGATCCATCCCACCTCACAGTTCCCAACTTCCCCCTCTTTTCTGAGCCTCCCCCTTCACATCCCAACCACCCTCCTCCTTGCCCCCAGGTGTGGGGTGAGAGACTCACAGACCCAGAGTCCGATGGACGCAGGGACGGATGGAAGGATAGACAGACGGACGGACGCGTGGAGAGTCAGATGGCGTGGCAGAGTGGTCAATGGAGTGAGGAGGGAGGTGCTGACTGACAGATGAGGGGGCATAGGGTGGGTAGGAAGGGGCGAGAGGTGGACAGAGGGGAGTTGAGAGGGCAGGGGTAAGAAGGCCAGGGACAGATGAGAAGTGGTGAGAGCAGGGGGGTGGATACAGAACAGGACAGCCCAGGATTGTGTGAGCCTCACCTCCCGTCCCCTGCCCCACTCACCTTCCCAAACCAGCCACTCCCAATCTCTTGTAGGTAGCTGAGGTGCTGGCGACTAAGGCCCAGCGGGGTGGTCATGTCTAGGGAGGGCAAGAGGTAGAAGACATGAGCTTCTGTCCTCTCCTAAGTGCCACCAACAAACCCCAGCTCAGTGAGGACTAGGATCAAAGCAGACACCAATCTCTTCATTGGCTGCCTCCAACAATCCATGTCAGAATCTTAGCCTCCTCATTGGGTGCACACAGATTACTGCCACCAATCAGTCCTTACCATTGGCATCCCCTATTAGGATGTGATTTCAGCCTCTTATTGGCTGCCTCTGAGACTGAGATCTACACTGATCTCACTATTGATTGCCCCACAGGAATCCCCAAATCTAGTTTTGGATTAAGAAACGGCTTCAACCGGCTTGGTGCCTCAAGCAGCTAAGGCTCCAGGCACATACACCTGAGCTGGTGGGTTCGAATCCAGCCGGGACCCGCCAAACAACAATGACGGCTGCAACCAAAAAATGTTGTGGCAGGCGCCTGTAGTCCCAGCGACTTGGGAGGCTGAGGCAAGAGAATTGCTTGAGCCAAGGAGTTGGAGGTTGCTGTGAGCTGTAATGCCATGGCACTCTACCCAGGGCGACAGCTTGAGGCTCTGTCTCAAAAAAAAAAAAAAAAGAAAGAAAGAAAGAAAGAAAGAAATGGCTTCTACCAAGGTCATCTCTGACTGCCGCCCTGTAGGCTACATCCAAGATTCTGGGGTTCCCACCTGTGCCTTTCCCATCGACTTGCCCCTGGTCTCAGCTGCCTAGCCCCTGAAGGAAGACACTCAGAACCTTCTTCTCTGACCATGGGATCCAGGTCAGGGTGTGGTGCAGTACCTGAGTGTGAAGGCTGTGGGGCAGGCATTGGCAGGGAGACCTCAGCCAGTGGGAGAATGTAGACATCAGGCAGTGACTGGGAGGAGGAAGTCTCCTCTGCAGGGGGAGTGTACTCCCCAGAGCAGTCCTCCCCTTCAGGGTTCTCAAACTCCTGGAGCCGGGAGGGTTGGGGGGTGAGAGAACACAGGGCTGAGAAACACACCACCATCCTTCTCTTAAGTATGTCTCCCCAGTTCTTATAACTATCCCCCAATTCCAGCCTAATGTCCATCCCCAATCTCTACATCTCACAACTCAGCTCCAGTTCTGGCCTTAACTCCAGGCTAGAGTGGACTTACTGCCCCCTCCCCTACCAACCACCTGGGGTGGGGAGAAAGGCGTTGTTGGAATCCTCTGCCCAGGCTGAATTTCCTCATGCACCTCACCTTGAAGCCGACATCACCTCGTTTGCAGCACAGACAGGTAAGGAGGAGGAAGACGAAGGCCAGGAGGCCAGAGCAGGAAATAAGAACCACGGCGTAGGGAGGAGCCAGAGGAGCCCGGCCCAGGGCGAATCCATCTGTGGGCATAGGGCTGGGTTGGGGGTCTCAGCTTCAAGTCCCTGTTTCCTGGACTCTATGCCCCCTCCCTTTTTGGCCCGTCTTGGACTACAACTCCCATGATGCTCCGCAATCAAGGGCCCCTTGGCAGAGGAGCCAAATGGCCCGGAGCATTGTGGGAGTTGAAGTTTGGGGCTTTCCCAAGTGGTTGGGATGGGGATGGGGGTGGGGTCCCTCCTCCCGGCCCAATCTGGGAGTCCCCCCATCCCCTCACTCCAGGTTTAGATGAATCCCAATGAGGACTGAGGGAAGAAAGAGTTATAGTGAGGCCTGGAGCTCGCAGAATTTAAAATACGCTCCCATGGATAGCCTCATTACACCCTATTTGGGAAAGAGGATAATCTCCTAACTGCAGGCTGGGAGAAGATTCTTGTCCCATGCTGGAAACCTCCTTCCAGTCGGGGGAGGTGGGTATTGAGACCTGTTTCTTTTAGGGACGCTTGGCGCACACACATGTCCACTATTGCCATCCGAAGACCCTGGGAAGGGAACTCCGCAAGCCCTGGATCTCCCCTGAAGCCTCCTGTGTTGTGTCCCCCTTAGAAATAGTATTCCTGTCCTCTGGCCCCAATTCTCTCAGAGGCCCTGTCTTTCCCCGGTTCCCTGCACACACCTGCACGCACACATGCGTGCACACATACACACATGTTGCCCAAATGGACCCCCCTCCTCTCCCAGCCCCCAGCCTCCCTCCCACAGGCCCTGCTGACAGAGGTAACATCCCCGCGCCTCCCCAGGCCTTGCTGGGCTGCGGGAAGACACGCACCCAGGTGTCGGAGTAGGAGCCCTGCAGGCAGACCCTGGACAGGCAGCGAGGTTGCGGTGGGGGTGGGGGCCTCTGGACAGACTGATGACCCGACAGACTCACCGGGGTGGGCCGGGGAGGCCAGGCAGCCGGAGGCGGAGACAGCCGCAAGAAGGATGAGAGCGCCGGGAGCAGGCATCTTGTCGAGGATGGAAGGGAGGTGAAGGTGGTGGCGGCTGGGGAGGAGGGGGGGGCGGGCCCTCAGCCCCCAGCCATGGGGACCCGCGCGACCCTGGCCTCCTCCCGGCCCAGGAGAGGGGCAGGAGACGCAGGACAGGGGGAGGGAGGGGCTGCTAACTGGCTCAGGTACCCCCCTCCCCCTCTTTGAAGGGACAGACAGATGAAGGGATGGAGAGGCAGACAGAAGAGAGGAGCTGGGGAGCTGGGGTTGCTGGGGTGGGGGGAAGAGGGTAGGATGGGGGGGCAAAAATGAGGGCCCCGCCCCCGAGGGCGGCCGGGATTGGGGGAGCAGAGAGTCTGTCAGAGGAAGGGTGGGAGGAGGAAGGATGGAGGGAGGATGGAGTGTCGTCATGGCAACTGGCTCCCCCGTAGCATTGGCTGCCAGGAGGGAGGGGAAGAAAGGGGAGCGGGAGGAACAGATAGGGATGGGTACACACTGGGGGGGGCGGGGTTAGGGCACACGGTGTCTGGCCTGGACACCGCTGCGACATGCCACCCGCATGGACGCGTGTGCTACACGCTAGATGCAATTGTCAGCACACGCAGTCCACACACAGCTCACACACGTCGCAGGGACCCTCATAGACCAGCACATAACATACAAAGGTGGACAGCCATCAGTAGACGGGGACACGTACACGTCACACACAAAGACGCAGGGACGCCGCACTGGAAACGCTCAGGCAGGTCGGCTAGCAGCAGATGCACTCGGCCACGCAGGAACGTCAAAACATCACAAAGACCCATACACGCTAGAGACAAGGTAAAGCTCCAAATCCATATGCACACAGACCACAGGAACAGATCTAGGTGGACACCCTGGTGTCATACCGATATGCGTAGTCAAGAACACAGCCCATACATAGACAAATGGGCAAGAAAGAACACCCATAGACACAAGTGTCACATACATGCAATCACATACATATGCCGAGACATCATTTGCACAGAGACACACATCACATACATGAATATACACAGATACAACAGATATGTAGAAACAGGCACATCACATACACAAATACACAGAAACATGCATAAATCTCACGTATTTGAGATAAGGGCAGAAAATACATCACTCAGACACATACTTTACCCATGTGGATGCATTCCATGCACATGGGAACACACGACTCATACAGACAGTGCTACACAAATCATGTGCAAAAATACACATAAATACATCATACACTAATATACACATACACATTATCACATACAAATATACACAGTCACACTCCTATACAAACATATACACACAACACACAGTCACACAAATCAAAATACACAGACACACAAAGATACACACATCACAAATATATACACGTTTCACACAAGTTTACAAAGACATATAACCCCACCATAGTCAGACATCACATACGTAAACAAACACGGGCACATATAACACACAAAGATTCAGACACATACCACACACACAAAGACACACACAGACACACGCATCACAAACACCCACACTTCTTGTGAGGTTACACAGACATTACACAATCACAAGCACTTGCCTCATACAAAAGATACATAATCATAGTTTATTTAATTTATTTATTCTCATGAGTATTTACTTTGTGCCAATCATTGTTCTCAACGCTTTACACGTACAATGTTACCTTTTAATCTCACAACAGCCCTCTGAGACAGACTTTTTATCATGCCCTTTGTACACATGAGGCAACTGAGGCACAGAGAGGGGCAGTCACCTGCCCCAAGGCACACAGCCGGGAAGTGGCAGAGCCGGGACTGGAACTTGGTCAGTCAGCGACACCGACACATCAGACAAGGACACACATACATCACGTGCCAGGCCGCCGCGGTCTTGGGGTCACATCCCACCCTACAGCGCCCCGAGCTGCAGACACACCCGGCAGCGCGGACTCCCACCCTCGACGCTGACGCCTCCATCGCGCGTGAGCACCTGCGATGCTTCCCCCGGGTGAGGCTGGGCCGGAGCTGCGCACCCCAGACGCAGCCTCAGCAACACACGGCGCAGGCGGCCCAGACACCCCCGCCCCGGCGTGGTTCCCCACCCCCAGCAGGAGCCCAAAGCTTTCCACTAAAACGCGCAGCCGTGGCGCACTCGGGACTGGCAGTTCGCAAACCCCCGCAGAGCGCAGCACTCCTCATCTGGGGGCCTCCAGGGGAGAGAAAGGGGCTGCCTCTGCAGGTGCCCCTGCAGAGAAACTGAGGCAGGTTCATCTCGGGAGGGAGGGGGTATTCGGCCTTGGCTGCAAGGTGAAGGAAATGGAATTCGGAGGGGAGCGCGGGGCTGAGGAAAGATGTAATTCGCTACCCGCGTGGCTGAAGGGCACCGAACCTAGAGGAAGCAGAGACTTATGGGAGGAGTAGTCCCAGCCTTGAGACTTTTGGGAAATGTAGTCCCGATTCATCCAGCAAGGAGGCTCAGGATGTGCCTATCCACAAGACATGCAGTGACCAGAAGGCCAGTGCCTTTGGAAATGATGTGGCCAAAATTATTGACTTCTGCCTTTGGAAATGACGTGGACAGGAGTATTAAGTGCTAGGAAGCAGCCTTGATGACGTTGCAGCCCCAGCTCTGTCCCGAGGTCACTATGTGTTCATTTATTCACTTAACAAATTTATTAAATGCCTACTGTATGATCAGCCAGGCCTTGTACCAGAAGCTGGGGGAGCAGCAAGAAACAGGTCAAGCATATTCCCCGTCCTTCAGGGAGTCACAGGGGCTCAAGGCAAGCAGCCACCAGTGACATAATTACAAATCAGCAGTGGTTTTGAAATCGCCAAGTACTTCAGAGTCAGGCAGTGGGGGTGAACCCTGTCTTGGAGTAACAGAGGGTCCACTGGAGTTTTTCAAACTGAATGTTGAGCCATTAGTGGGATTATGCCATCTGTAGCAAACAAGCATTTTTTTCCCCAAAAAAATGAAATAGAATAAACTAGAACAAAACAGAACTCATGCTCAGTATGGGAAATGTCAATATATAAAACTTTTAAAATTTTTTTTATTTTTTTTGCAGTTTATGACCAGGGCTGGGTTTGAACCTGCCACCTCAGGCATATGGGGCCAGTGCCCTACTCCTTTGAGCCACAGGTGCTGCCCCCAAACTTTTACTTCTGACAGAAACCGTGGAGACCACATGTGTCTTGACATTTGGGATTTTTTTAGATTTGAAGAAGGCCATAGGAGCATGTATTGAACATCCCAGTGTGGGCTGGGGCAGCTGGGCTGTCATCTAACACTTTAATATTTCTGTGGTGAGACCCAGGGACAGTCCCACTAAAGGAAATAAATGATTTAATACTGTGTGTCTGTTTAGGGCAAGTTTTGTGACCAGACTTATGATAAAACTTTTTTCATTTGGGGTCAGTGCCTGTGGCTCAGCAAGTAGGGCGCCAGCCCCACATACTGAGGGTAGGGGGTTCGAAGCCGGCCCCAGCCAAACTGCAACAAAAAGTAGCTGGGTGTTGTGGTGGGCACCTGTAGTCCCAGCTACTCTGGAGGCTGAGGCAAGAGAATCACCTAAGTCCAAGGTTGTTGTGAGCTGTGATGCCACAGCACTCTACCAAGGGTTACAAAGTGAGACCCTGTCTCTAAAAAAAAAAAAATTTTTTTTTCATTTGGTACTTTATTGATTTCAAAACTATATGTCAGTAGTTCTCAAAGTATGGTTCAGGGTTCACAGGATCATTCAGGAGGTCGACGAGGACAAAATTATTTTTGTAATTTTTTTTTTTTTAAGTGATAAGAGTCTGTCAATCCAGGCTAAAATGCAGTGGTATGATCATAGCCCATGGCAGCCTCAAGCTCCTAGTTTCAAAGGAAACTATTGCCTCAGCCTCTTGAGCAGTTGGGACTACAGGCCTGCACCACCATGCCCGGTTAATTTTTAACATTTTTTGGTAGAGACAAGATCTTGCTGTGTCGTCCAGGCTGGTCCCTGGAGACCAGTTTGAGCTCCTGGCCTCAAGCAATCCTCCAGCCTGGGCCTCCCAAAGTGCTGAGATTACTAAGTATGAGCCACTGCACCTGGTCTGTACTATTTTTACACTAGCACTGAGAGATTATCTGCCTTTTTCATCCTCATTCACTCATAAACGTACAGTAGAATTTTCCAGAAGTTACATGGCATGTGATAGCACAACTGAATGGAGAAGAACTGTAAGGATCCAGCCAAACATTACAGAAATATGCAAAATGATACATACAATGCCACTCAGTGCACTAGTTTTTTTTTTGGAAAATAGTTAATATTTTTGTTAAAGTAGTTTTATATGTTAACTTGTAATAGGTCTGTTATTTTTAGTTGCATAAGTAAGCAAAAATTTTAAACATTTATCAGCTTTAATTCTAATTTCTATACATATATAAGCCACATAAATAACAGGTCTCTGGGGTCTTTAATAATTTTTATAAGTGTAAGGGCTTGAGAACTGCTGCTCGAATATATGTGGTCCTGGTCACACAAACACGCAATTTTTTTTTAAACTGTAGGCCACGATATAAACTGAAATACTCTCTGAGAGCAAGTGTGGGAAACAGGCTCCGTGGGAGTCAGCCCATGAAAAGGAGAGGGAACAGCATGGTGGCATAGAGGGAACAGTGCAAGCAAAAGGGAAAGCAGGAGGTAGCTCTGGGAGTGTGTACATGAAGTGAGCCCAGATGTTTAGTTCACTGTTGTCATGGCCACCCACCTTCACAGATCCCCTGCCTAAGAGGAAAGTAGCCCACTGGGCAAACTGTCACACAAATCAAAGTGCAACTTCAAATGAGGGAAAGGAATGAGGGAAGTGTGGTTGAAGGTGGGGGAGGAATCAGGGCAGGCTTCTCTGAGAGGTAAAGAATAGAAATAGAGTACTGGAGCAGAGGGAATAGCACAACAGGTGGCCCAGAGGCAGGACAATACTTAAGGCTCAGGAATGAATAGGAAGCTGATGCGACTGGGCAGGGAAGTGAAGACATGAGTGATATCAGAGAAGTGAACAGGGGCCAGCTCAGTGGGCTAAGCATGGTAAGAACTTTGGGTTTATTTTCAGTCTGTAAGGATCTGTGGAGGAGTTCTGGGCTGGGAAGAGATAGGAGTGACCCAGGTGTCAACAGTCCCCCTTTGCCTGTGAGGTAGAAGCTAGGAGTACAGGAAGGAGATAACTGAAGTGATCCAGGGAAGAGATAGTGATGGTTTGAGCTGGTGCAATTCACTTTAGGGCAATAGCAAGTGTTATCAAGGACGTGGGGAAATCCAAACTCAGGCATTGCTGGTCAGAGCAGTGCAACCCCTTTAGAAAGTCTGGCAGTTCCTCAGGTGATTAAACACGGGTGCCACATGACACAGCAATTCTTCTCCCAGATATCTACCCAGGGGAATTGAAAACATGTGTCCATCCAAAAACCAGTGAGAATGGCCAATATCATGAAGTCCCAAAGCAACAGTTGCTGGTGTGAATGTGGAGAGAAGGGAACACTCATGGACTGTTGGTTGGACTGCATAGAGGTTTACGGCCTCTATGGCGAGAATTATGGAGATTCCTCAAGGAACTAAAAGTAGACCTCCCATTTGACCCTGCAATCCCACTACTAGGCATTTACCCAAATGGAAAAAAAACAAAAACAAAAACAAAACACATTTAACCACAGGGACATTTGCATTAGAATGTTCATAGCTGCTCAGTTCACAATCACAAAGATGTGGAAACAACCCAAGTGCCCATCAACACATGAGTGGATTAATAAACTGTGGTATATGCATACCATAGAATACTATTGAGACATAAAAGAAGAGAGATTTTGCATCCTTTGTAATAGCCGGGATAGATTTGGAGAACACTCTCCTAAGTAAAGAATTACAACATTGGAAAAACAAGCATCACACATACTCAATACCAATTTGAAACTAGGAGATTGGCCAGGTGCAGGGCCCATGCAAGTAAACCTCACACTCTAAGAGGCTGAAGGTGGATCACCTGGGCTCAGGAGTTCGAGACTAGCCTGAGCAAGAGTGAGACCCCCGTCTCTACTAAAAATAGAAAAACTAGCTGGGTGTAGTGGTGGGTGACTGTAGTCCTAGCTACTTGGGAGGCTGAGGCAAGTGGATGACTTGAGCCCAAGAGCTTGAGGTTGCTGTGAGCTATGATGACAGGGCACTCTACCTGGGGCAATGGAGTGAGACCCTGTCTCAAAAAAAAAAAAAAGAAAGAAAGAAAGAAAGAAACTAGGAGCTGGATAATCACAGACCCACATGAGAGAAAAATCTCAATTAATTTCAAAAAAGGAGGAGGGGGCTCAGTAGCTTCGCATCCAGTAGGTATAGTGCATGGATACATGACACGCTCCCGGGACACCACTACAACTCTGACTTTTACCTGTGTGTGTAAATTATATAACTTAATAGTTTGTAACCTCATATTAGCCTGAAATTTTAAACAATAGGAAAAATTATTAAAATTTTTAACAATAGGAAAAATGTGGAAATACCCCAAATGTCCTTCAACTGATGGGTGGATAAACAAAATGTCATCTATCCAAACATCTATTTTTTTTTATTTTTAGAAAGTCTCACTCTGTGCCCTGGCTAGAGTGCTGTGGCATCATAGCTCACGGCATCCTCCAAACTCTTGGGTTCAAGTGATTCTCTTGCCTCAGCCTTCCAAGTAGCTGGGACAGACAACAGACTATTACTCAGCCTTAAAAAGGAATGAAACTCTGACATGGGCTACAATGTGGATGGAGCTTGAAAACCTCATGCTGAGTGAAAGAAGCCAGACACAAAAGGCCACATATCACGTGACTCCATGTATGTGGAATGTCAAGAATAAGCAGCTCTATAGAGATGGAAAGTAGATTAATACTGCCTAAGCCCCATGAGGCACCTGTAATCCCAACTACTTGGGAGGCTGAGGCAAGAGAATCATGTAAGCACAAGAATTTGAGGTTGCTGTGAGCTGTGATGCCATAGCACTCTACCGAGGGTGACATAGTGAGACTCTGTCTCAAAAACAAAATAAAAAAAATAAACCCACTATGTCGCCCGCGGTAGAGTGCCATGGCATCACAGCTCACAGCAACCTCAAATTCTTGTGCTTACATGATTCTCTTGCCTCAGCCTCCCAAGTAGTTGGGATTACAGGTGCCTGCCACAATGCCCGCCTATTTTTGTTGTAGTTGTCATTGTTGTTTGGCAGGCCCAGGCTGGGTTCGAACCTGACAGCTCTGGTGGATGTGGCAGACACCCTAGCCACTGAGCTACAGGAGCCGAGCCTATGGGGTTTATTTAGAATGATAAAAATTGTTAGAGGTGAGAGTCTACCTCTGAGCTGTTCAGTGGACCTGGCTCTGTTCACCCAGCAGAGCTAGCAAGTTCAGCTGGGTCAAAGGGAAAACAAGAAACTGGGATAATAGAAAATGAGGAGCTGGGATTCCAATATAGCAGAATGGAAGCAACATTTTTATTTAAAATGAAGACAAAGAACAAAGGAAAGCAGGGATAAGCATAGAATTTTCCAGAGAGTGGAAAAGGGTCTCCCTTGCAAATGAGAGGAGACTCCACACGAAAGCAATACACATTAATAATAACAATAAGTCAGTGGCTAACACCTGTAATCCCAGCACTCTGGGAGGCCAAGGCAGGTGGATTTATTGAACTCAGGAGTTCAAGATCAGCCCTAGCAAGAGTGGGACCCCATCTCTACTAAAAATAGAAAAACTAGCCAGGTGTTGTGGTAGGCACCTGTAGTCCCGGCTACTTGGGAGGCTAAGTGAGACAAGAGGATCACTTGAGCCCAGGAGTTTGAGGTTGCTGTGAGCCAGGACGACATGCACTCTACCAAGGGTGACAACGTAAAATTCTGTCTCAAAATAATAATAATAGTGATAATAAGTACTTTCATCCCAATTCCTCCCCATTGGTGCCCCTCAGGCCTTCAGGTGCGCTGTCCTGGTTTCATTGGTTGTGGACTACCTCAGTGGTCACATAAATCCAATTTTCCTTACTCTGCATCACTAATTGTTAACTGTTATTTTACTAATGATAATATGGTCTGTTAGTCTTATGATGTCTGTGGCAACCATGGTGCACATTGTTCTGTGACAGGGATCTTTATCTTTGTTTTATGGGGGGATCATTAACAAGCTAGAGGTCATGGGTCACAGGCTAGAAGTTACATTTTGCAGGAACAGCACATACTTGGTTAACTAGGTCACATACACTCAAAATTTCTTGTTTTGCTTGAGGACCCTTTCTAACCTTCTTGTCCAGAAGGCTGCAATTCCCCCCCACCTCCCTCTAGCCCAGTGGTTCTCAACCTTCCTAATTCTGTGGCCATTTAATATAGTTCCTGTGGGTCGCAATTGAGAACCACTGCTCTAGCCCCTTTAATCTCCATCCACCCTGAACAAATTTTAGAACAAAAATGTTCTAAAATTGATTGTGGTGATGGTTGCACCATTCAGTGAATATAATAAAACCAATGAATTGGGCAAAGCCTGTGGCTCAGTGGGTAGGGCAACGGCCTCATATACCGAGGGTGGCAGGTTCAAACCAGGCCCCAGCCAAACTGCAACAAAAAAATAGTCGGGCTGTTATGGCGGGCACCTGTAGTCCCAGCTACAGGAGGCTGAGGCAAGAGAATTGCCTAAGCCCAAGAACTGGAGGTTGCTGTGAGCTGTGATGCCATAGCACTCTTCTGAGGGCAACAAAGTGAGACTCTGTCTCTAAAAAAAAAAAAAAATGAATTTTACATTTTAAAGGGGTGGATTGTATCATATGTGAATTCTAACTCAATAGAGCTGTTTAAAATTGCTTTAGGGAGCAGGGGTTGGAAAGAAAAATAAAATAAAATAAAGGTTGGTGCAGTGGCTCATGCCTATAATCCTAGCACTCTGAGAGGCCAAGACAAGTGGATGGCTTGAGCTCAGGAGTTTGAGACCAGCCTGTTCAAGAACAAGACTCCATCTCTACTAAGAATAGGAAAAACTAGCCGGGCATGGTGGTGCACACCTGTAGTCCCAGCTACTGGAAAGGCTGAGGCAAGAGAATCACCTGAGCCCAAGAGATTAAGGTTGCTGTGAGCTATGATGATGCTACAGCACTCTACCCAGGGTGACAGAGTGAGACTCTATCCCAAAAATAAATAAAATAGCTTTAGTATAGATTTTACAGGGACACTGTACTGGTCTTGGTGATGATTTCAGCACAGGGGCCAAGGGAGAAAAGGAAGTGTTTATCAGGTTCGCTTAGGAAACTGTGGAAGGGTCAGTCACCTGGTATCTCTAGAATTAGCTAGCCCTGGGAGGGGGTGCAGTCCTCCAGGACCAGCAAAGCCCTCAAGATGTCAAAGCATCACAATATACAGAGAATAAAAAACACAATTAACATAGTCTCTCTTCTGTTCACAATCCTCCTATGGCTCCTAGCTCACTCAGAGTAAAACCAAAGTCTTTACCACTCGTCCACAAGCCCTGCATGATTGCTCCCTATCCCCCAATTCCCTCTTGACCTCAGCTCCTACGACTCTACTGCCTCATTCACTGCCTCTGGCCATACTGCCCTCCCAGAGGCTCCTCTTAACTTCTAAGCACAGTCCTATCCCCGGGCCTTTGCATGTGCTAATTCTTCCACCTGGAATGCACTTCCCAATATCCACAAGTGTTCTCCCTCTCCTCCTTTAAGTTGTTGCCCAAATGTCACCTCCTTAGTGAAGTTCTCCCTGACCACTTTATTTATTTTATTATTTCAAATTAATTTGAGGACACAAAGAATTAGTTTACAAAGTATGCAGTTTTAGGTATAGTGCCTGCTGCAGCTGTGTCCTGCCCCCAGGAGGTGTGCCACATCCCTCCACATTGTGCCCATTAAGTGGGAGCACACCAATCCCCCTTTCTCCCCCGCCATCTTGAGTTGAATTGAGTTTTTCCTCTTGTGTGGGCACATATTAGTGCATCTACTGACTTCATATTAGTACTGAGTACACTGGATATTTGCTTTTCCATTCTTGTGATATTTCCCTAGGAAGAATGTCTTTTTTTTTTTTTTTTTTTTTTTTTTTTGAGACAGAGTCTCACTATGTTGCCCTTCGTAGAGTGCTGTGGCATCACAGCTCACAGCAACTTCAAACTCTAGAGCTTAAGCGATCTCTTGCCCCAGCCTCCCAAGTATCTGGGACCATAGGCATCCACCACAATGCCTGGCTATTTTTTTGTTGTAGTTGTCATTGTTGTTTAGCAGCCCTGGACCAGGTTTGAACCCGACAGCCCCA
>CAUYPK010008898.1:0-12343 GCA_963574355.1 Loris lydekkerianus | reverse complement strand
TTCTGTTCCATTTTTGAAGTTATTCTGTTCAGCTGCATTTTTCAAACATGTTCAGGAATTGTAAAATTTCTTCATTAACAACAGAAATATAAATCAGATATCCTACAAAAGCTCTCAGTCCCAATCTATAAAGCGCTGTGCTCAGGTGGAGATTTCAATGTCCCAGAGCCCCAGTGTGCTGAAGCCAGCTGGCACTAGCTCAGAAGAGCCGACTGCACACATCTCTTCCCAGCTCCGCCTTTGCTGATGTCACGTTGGTAGCCTGAAACCAGCAGCACTGGGAGTATTCACACCACGGAAATTGGCAAATCAGCTCCACTCCAACCCCCACTTCCAGAAACCAGTCTCTGGTGCCAAAAAGGTTGGAGGCCACTGCCCTAATATAGCAAGACCCTGTCTCTAAAAAAATTTTTTTTTAATTAAAAAATAAATTTGGGTAATGCGACAGTAATGGGAGTTAGATGGTAACTATAGACAGGGCACTATCCTGGCAGCATATACGTTGGTCCATTTCACATTATATACCGTATTTTTCCATGTATAATGAACAATTTTTTTACCCAAATTTTTGAGGGAAAAATAAGGATGTGTATTATACATGGGGAGCACTAATTCTGTATCTATATAAATGTTAAATATTTACCAGATACCACTGCATGGGCTGGCTTATAGAAAAGAGCAACTTGTTGTGGAAGCACAAAGAAGACATTATTACAAATTGTTTTGGAAAAGATGAGTCCAAATTGGGCTCACTGGTGTTTGATCTCCAGTGTTTGATCAAATCCTAGTAAAATGCCAAATTACGGCTCGTAAGTCACCAAGGAGCCAAAACTAAACAAAAACATTAGTTTACTAGTATTCAAGTATTTATTTAGTGCCAATTATGGAAACCAGCCTCCTGAAAATTCTTTCCAGAACAAGGCAATATATAAATACTTTATTTTGCCATGTATAATGCACTCCTGTGTATAACGCACACCCACATTTTTGGCCCAAACTTTAAGGGAAAGAAATTTTTAATCAAATTTTTTAATCGAAAATTTTCATTTGTTTATATTTAGGTATTTGTTTTTTGTATTATAAAGAAATTTTAGGCTGGCTCTGCTCAGCTACTTCATCTACAACCCACGCTTCAGGCCACGCAAGGAAGAGGAGGAAAATAAAATTTTGTTTTATCAGCCAAATGAAGTAGAAAAGAATGAAAAAATTCGAAATGTTGGACTATGTGAAGCTATCATACACTTTACAAGGATCTTTAGTCCATCAAAACCTGCAAAATCTTTACATATGCAGAAGAATAGACAGTTCTTCAATGAACCAGAAGAAAATTTCTAGATGGTCATGGTTGTCCATAAACCTATAATTGAAAAACAAAGTAAAGATGGAAAACCGATTGTTGAATACCAAGAGGAGGAGCTGTTGGACAAGGTTTATAGTTCAGTAATACAGCAATGCTACAGCATATACAAGATTTTTAATGGTACATTTCTGAAAGCCATGCAAGATGGAGGTGTCAAGCTCTTAAAAGAAAGATTAGAGAAATTCTTCCATCGGTATTTGCAAACGTTGCATTTGCCGTCATGTTACGTGCTTGACATTTTTGGTGGAACCAGCTTCTTCCCATTGGATAAAATGACTTATCTCAAAATCCAGGCCTTTATTAATAGAATGGAGGAAAGCCTGAATATAGTCAAATACACTGCATTTCTCTATAATGATCAACTCATCTGGAGTGGATTAGAACAAGATGACATGAGAATTTTAGACAAATACCTCACCACCTCTCTTTTTCCAAGACACATTGAACCTGAGTTGGCAGGAAGAGATTCTCCAATAAGGGCAGAAATGCCAGGGAATCTTCAACACTGTGGAAGATTTTTTTTTTTTTTTTTTTTTTTTTTTTTTTTTTTTCTTTTCCAGTTTTTGGCCAGGGCCGGGTTTGAACCCACCACCACCAGTATATGGGGCCAGCGCCCTACTCACTGAGCAACAGGCTCCACCCCAACTATGGAAGATTTCTTACTGGACCTTTGAACTTTAATGACCCAGAAGCAAAATGCAGATTCCCCTAAATTTTTGTAAATACAGATGACATTTATGAAGAGCTCCATTTAATTGTTTATAAGGCCATGAGTGCAGCTGTGTGCTTTATGATTGATGCCTCTATTCAGCTGACATTGGATTTTTGCTGAACACTGGACAGCATTGTTGGGCCTCAGCTCCTGGTATTGGCATCCAACATTTGTGAGCAATTCAACATCAACAAAAGAATGTCTGGGTCTGAAAAGGAACCCCATTTTAAATTTATCTACTTCAACCATATGAATTTAGCAGAGAAAAGTACAATTCACATGAGGAAAACACCCAGTGTATCACTTACGTCTGTTCATCCAGATTTAATGAAGATTCTAGGTGATATCAACACTGATTTTACTAGAGTGGATGAAGATGAAGAAATCATCATGAAAGCAATAAGTGATTATTGGGTTGCTGGGAAAGAGTCTGATCAGCGGGAGCTATATGTTATTTTTGAATCAAAAAAATGCAAACCTGATTGAACTAAATGAAGAAGTAAAGAAACTTTGTGCAACTCAGTTTAATAACATATTTTTCTTGGATTGACTGATAATGACTTGCCGAAAACATCTTTGAAAAAAATTCAGCAAACATTTTGTTTACCCTTGCAAGTTATTAACTGGATTAATGACAATAGAAAAGCAATACTTGCTTTGAAGAATCACATTTCTACTCAGTCCGATGATCCCCTGAGGTTTTTAGATTTTAAATATTTATGTGGAATTAATTAAAGGAAGTTGGCTATATCACTATCATTCCATTCTTTTGACATTATGTGAATATTTTACTGGAAAATAAGACTAATAAATTGTTAAAGTTTTTAAAATTCTGGAAAAAAAAGAAATGTTAGCACTTATTTTTTACCAAGAAATTTTATGTACCAGTAATAAATTTTTGTATTTTACACGTCAAAGAAGACCAAGAACTCTTTGCCACTGTCAATATCAGAAATACCATCTTCTTCGATTTCTACATTACCAGTGTCTTGGGAAGTTTCACTTTTCTCATCCTGGTAAATTTCATCATCCTCAGTTCCATCCACAGGATTGCCGATGCTGCATTTTTAAAACAATTTCACAACCACTTCCTTCTTGACACCATTCCATGATCTTAGGATCCAATCACAAATTTGGATGATGGATGCTTTTTTGATTCTGCCCAGAGGTGTTAAATCATTACCAGCTGACTGAATCCACCATGCCCACTCTTTCTTCATTAGGGCTCTAAAGGGCTTGTTTACTGATACATCAAGAGGTTGCAGTTGGCTGGTTAGCCCACTAGGTATCACAGCAAGTTGGGTTCTCAAATCCTCTGTTTTTGTACTTTGTGTAACAAGGACTTTTGTTGCAAATTCATCATAAGTTCAACAAAACCAATTACCATATTCCAGGGTGTTATTTTGCATATGGATATTGTTCTTGCTTTCTAGAGTTATAGTTTTAATGCATAAGAATAAATAAAAGAATTAAAAACTGGGCAGTGGCTATGTCTCAGTGAGTAGGGCGCCGGCCCCATATACCGAGGGTGGTGGGTTCAAATCCGGCCCCTGCCAAACTGCAACAAAAAAATAGCCGGGCATTGTGGCGGGCACCTATAGTTCCAGCTACTCGGGCGACTGAAGCAAGAGAATCACCTAAGCCCAAGAGCTGGAGGTTGCTGTGAGCTGTGATGCCACGGCACTCTACCAAGGGTGACAAAGTGAGACTCTGTCTCTAAAAACAACAATAACAAAAAGAATTAAAAACATTTATGTAGATATGGAATCAGTGCTACCCATGTATAATGCACTTCCTTATCTTTCCCTCAAAAATTTGGGTAAAAAATTGCTCATTATACATGAAAAAATACGGTATAAAATATGCAATGGACCAGCGTATATGCTGCCAGGATAGTGCCCTGTCTACAGTCACCATCTTCCTGAGACAAGGTCTCCCTATGTTGCTTAGGGCAGTGGTCTCCAACCTTTTTGGCACCATAGACCACTTTCATGGAAGATCACTTTTCCATAGACTGGGGATGGGTGGGGATGGTATCAGGATGATTCAAATGCATCACATTTCTTGTGTACCTGTTTCTATTATTATTATGTTGTGATCCATAATAATTATACAACTCACCATAAAGCAGAATCAGTGGGAGCCCTGAGCTTGTTTTCCTGCAACTAGACGGTCCCATCCTGTGTTTGCATCCACTCCCCAGCACCAGCATCACCACCTGAGCTCCACTCCAGATCATCAGGCATTCGATTATCACAAGGCACGTGCAACCTAGATCCCTCAAGTGCACAGTTCACAGTAGGGTTCACACTCCGGTGAGAATCTAATGCTGCCAGTCTGACAGGAGGCAGAGCTGAGGCGGTGATGCAAGTGACAGGGAGTGCCTGTAAATACAGATGGAGCTTTGCTGGCTCACCTGCCGCTCACCTCCTGCTGTGCAGCCTGGTCCTAACAGGCCACGGACCTATACCAGTCTGTGGCCTGGGAGTTGGGAACCCCAGGCTTAGGCTAAACTCCAACTCGATTGATCCTCCCACCTCAGCCTCCCAAGTAGCTCCACCACGCCTGGCTTATGTTTTTATTTCCTTTACCTGTGCTGTCTGGAAAATTCTCACTCATGCTTCTAAAACTCTTCCTTAGTTAGAGCCAGAGACTTGCTCCTCTGTGCTTTTATAATTCCCTGTGTAGAGCTCTCTCGCTGGGTTGCTGTTGTTTGTAGATTGCAGGTCTCTGTTCCCTGTCCAGATTCCACGCTTCTTACAGATAGGTGCTGTGTCTTAGTCGTCTTTGGCTCCCTCCAGGTGCCTAGCACAGAGAAGGAAATCAATACTGTGGAAGAGAGGGATAGAAACCCATTATCTACGGAACATGATGTGAATGAGGATTAACACTTCTTGGGAAAGAACAGTGGAAAACCCACTGTAACACAAACGAATTCCACTAGATATTATTTATAATGGCAAAGGTAGGGGGAAGAATCTGAACAGAAGGAACTTGATAAATTACAGTGTATCTACTGGGCATTTCATGTTGCTGTTAAGATGAAAATGTCCAACAAGAGGTAACATAGGATATGCTTATTTCCTGAGACTAATAAAAAATACAAAACTCGTACATATTAAGAACATTGGAAGAAAAGAAACTAAAATATAATGCAAAGGATTTTTTATGCAGTAGAAATATAAATGCTTTTCTTTTCTTTCTTCTACTTTTCTGAATTCTGCTAGTTTTCTCTATATTTACATTGTTTTTACACTGAGATAAGCCCTAATATTTTAGTTCTAGGAGATAGAGTCCCATTCCTTCTTCACTTCCCAGAACTTCAAATATTAATTTACTGTTCAATACATTGGAAAAACTGAAGAATGTAGAGTCAGAGTGATCTATCCAGAATTCCTCAATAAATTAATGACATAAAAAGAAATATTGTGGTAGTCCTGAGGTGATATTTGGGGATAAAACTATTTTTTTCTCTGGGCTGTAATACCATCAATATTATATTCCAGATCATTTTGGAGTAGGTCCTTGGTAATAGGCTAAATGGCACTGATAGAAATAGCATTTTTAAGGGCATTTACCCAAAGGCAAGGAAATCAGTATATCAGAAAGATATCTGCACCCCCATGTTTACTGCAGCATTATTCACAATAGCCAAGATATGGAATTAACCTAAGTGTCTATCAACAGATGAATGGATTTTAAAAATGTGGTATATATACCCAGTGGAATACTATTCAGCCATGAAAAGAAGGAAATCCTGTTATAGACAGCAACATGGTGAGCCTAAGGACATTATATTAAGTGAAATAAGTCACGCACAGGAAGAAAAATGCTAAATGTTCTCATTCAAGTGGAAGCTAAAAAAGTTAGGCCAGTAAGGTGGCACATGCCTATAGTTTTAGAGACTGAGGCAGGAGGATCACTTGAGCCCAGGAGCCCAGCAGTGTCCTATGATTGAGCCTGTGAATAGCTATTGCACTCCAGCCTGGCCAGCATAGCAAGACCCCATGTCTAAAATAAAAAAAATAAAATAAAATTGAGCTCATAGAAGTAGAGAGTAAAATTGTGGTTATTAGAAGTTGGAAAGGTGGGGGATAGGGAGAGGTTGCTTAGCAGATGCAAAATTACAGCTAGATAGGAAGAATAAGTTCTAGTGTTCTAGAACTGTAGGATGAGTAGTTAGCAATAATTTATTGTAAATTTTCAGATAGCTAGAAGAGAATATGTTAAATGTTTCCAACACAAAGAAATAATAAATATTTGAGGTGATGGATTTGTTAATTATCCTGACTGATCATTGCACATTGTATACCTGTATTGAAATATCACCCTGTGCTCCATACATATGTACAATTATAACATTACATGTCAATCACATTTTTAATTAAAAAATAGCATTTTTAAAAGCGGGGACCTACAGGTGAAGTCTCATTCAAATATGAGCTTTGACAATAAGATATCAAGGTGGATATAGTTGACTTTAAGAAAAAATACATGGAAATCTGTAAATATGGGCTTGTTTTATGAAAGAATTCAAAAGAGAATTAGTTGGGGTTCTAATTTCCTCTAATATATTTAAAATATGGTCCTACTCATATCACTTATCAGAAAATACATTTACCAAGTGAAAGTCTCCCAAGACCTGGTTATGATTTAGATACCAGGACAAATATCTAATGCAATAAATTCCAGTCTACTGAAGAATTGGGAAAGTTCCTTAGAATCACAAAAAGGTTTTTAAAACTTGGATATGCCTTGTATCAAAACACATCGTTTGGATGGAGAAACTACCCCAACTTTGTGTTCACTTTCAGAATGAGCTCTTAAATAAGGATGAGAAAAAATGTATTTTTTAAATTTTTTTAAATTTCAGATTAATATGAGGGTACAAACAATTAGGTTATAATGCATTTATTAGGTAAGGTTGTAGTTTTGCCCCTCACCCAGGAGGTGTGCCATATACCCTTACATTGTGCCCATTAGGTGGGAGCATGCCAGTCCCCCTCCCTCCTCTCCTCTCCCCCTCTCCCTAACTTGAATTAAATTGAGTTTTTATCTTGTGTGGCTGTGTATTACTTCACCTACTGGATTCACATTGGGATTGAATACATTAGGTACTTGCTTTACCATTCCCATGAGACTTTACTAAAGAGAATGTGGAAGAGAGAAAATTTTAATAAAATGGATAGAGACTGCAGGATGTCTTACCTTGGTTTTCCCCAGAAGTAGGTGCTGGCATAAGGATTCCAGTGTGAGCATGTACAGTCCCCAACTTCTGATGTTTCAACTTAGGATTTTTCCACTTTATGATGGTGTCAAACCATTCTGATTTTTCATTTGCAGTACAGTACTCAATAAATTACATGAGATATTCAACATTTTATTATAAAATAGGCTTTGTGTTGGGTGATTCTACCCAACTATAGGCTTGTGTGAGTGATCTAAGCACATTTAAGGTAGGCTAGGCCAAGCTATGATGCTTATGTGTTTAGATATGTAGTTTAGGTGTATTAAATGTATTTTTAACTTGCAATATTTTCATTTACAGTGGGTTTGCTGGGATGTCACTCCACTACAAGTCAAGAACCATCTGTAGTTCATTTGGGAGGAGATTTTAGGAAACACCATTATGACAGAGGGGAAGTGAGACAAACAAGGAGAGGGAAAGAAGCCACATAAGCGTGTGATGTCAAGCACGTTGCCATTGCGACAACTGGAGCTTAACCTGCTAGGAAATTCTGACTGGCGAGGTTCCTATCTGAGATGCAAGGTCACTGTTTGAGTGCCACTCTGGGGTCCAGAGGCAGTCTCGGGGCAAAGTGAGGTGGTTGCTGACTACTGGAGATTGGGCTGGTATGCATGAAAATGGTAAACGCTGAGGATTGTGAAGGGGACACGAAGACATCTGCTGCAGATAAAGGAAACAGGCTTGGGCATGGTGTTTTAGTTTGCTTTGATGCTTTTCTTAAAACGGTTTTGGTGATTTACATTAATGGTTGAAATTCAAAGCTGACTTTCAGCCAGATGCAGTGGCTCATGCCAGTAATCCTAGCCCTTTGGGAGGTCAAGGCAGGTGACTCACTTGAGGCCAAGAGTTAGAGCATGGGCAACATAGCAAGACCCCACCCCTGAAAAAAATTAGCCAGGTGTGGTGGCACATGCCTGTTGTCCCCACTGCTCAGGAGACTGAGGTGGGAGGATTGCCCGGGCCCAGGAATTTGAGGTTACAGTGAGCATAAAATGATCAGGCCACTGCACTCCAGCCTGGGTGGAAGGAAGGAAGGAAGGAAGGAAGGAAGGCAGGAAGGAAGGAAGGAAGGCAGGCAGGCAGAAAGACAGACAGACAGACTAGCTTTCTACCCATGATATTCTCTGGTATGCACATTTGTTTTCCTTACCCCAATATGCCCAGGGGCTGTGCCCATGCTGTTGCAAACTCAGGCTTCTCTGCACTCCCTTCCTGGAGGTTGTGTCTGGTTAACAGCAGAGTGAGGGCCTCAGTGCCCAAGCAGCTTCTTCTGGTCTGACTTGTTATCTGTTCTTGGTAGCTATGGTTCAGGACAATAGAAAACACAGCCTAGGCTGCTATTACAGCAGAAGGGCCTGGTACCTTCAAAGCATTTCTACAAACAACTTGATCCAGTTTTATACTTGTTGAACATGTTCCTCAGGCAAGGAACAAAGGACCAAATGCAGTTAGTTACTCTAGAAGGGGAACTGGCAGTTTGTGTTCCAAGAGGACTTTGTTTCCTCCTCTTTTCCTCCCCCTCCCCTCCCCACATCCTCTCTTGAGATGAAGTATTCCTTCCTAAGTAATTTTCAAAGTCCAGAGAATGATTGCAGTGTTCATAACATGCAGTTTACAGCATGGAAACACTTGGCAGAAGCCGATGCCACCGCGCCTGTTCTGTGCAGTTTTGTGATAAAAGGTAAATTGCTGTCTCATACAGAGCCATGAGAGGGCTGGGCCCACAGCTCTGCACGCATCTGTGCCCTTTGGTGGTTTGAGGGCGGGGAAGGGCACATGGTTCTGGTTAGCAAAAGGCTTTGACATAGGCAGCTTTTGAGCCTCTGCTCTCTGAACAATCACTTGGAAGTAGGGCTGCCCCTACCACTCCTTAATGTAGACTTTGAAAGGCACCCCTTCCTCCAGAAGCATGCAGCCCTGTGCTGGGGCCACAGCTTGGCAAGTGGGGCAGGGATTTCAGCACACACGGGGCTTCCCTTTGGCAGGTGTGTGTGTGCAGGGCAGAGCCCACACACTGCACATGGGGACCCTGTCTAGGACTAGAGAAAACTTCCCTCCATTCCCCCAGCCTATAACAGGCCACGTCACCCCAGGTCAGTGCTACAGTTCATTTTTTTTTTTTTTTTTTGGAGACACAGTGTTGTTCTGTTGCCCCAGGGTAAAGAACAGGGCACCATCATAGCTCACAGCAAACTCCAACTCCTTGGCTCAGGCAATCCTCTTGCCACAGCCTCCCGAGTAGCTGGGACTACAGGCATGTGCCACCACACCAGGTTAATTTTTCTATTTTTAGTAGAGACACACTCTTGCTCAAGCTAGTCTTGAACTCCTGAGCTCAAGCAATCCTCCCACCTCTGCCTCCCAGAGTGCTAGGATTACAGGAGTGAGCCATAGTGCCAGGCGTACAGTTCACTATCTCACTTCTCTTTAAAAGCTTGGTTTAGGATACTGAAGAATTAGCCTTTCCACTTTGAAGAACATCTCCTAACTCTTGTCTCAACTTGCTGCCTTTATAAATTGCCTGCAAATCCCCACTTCTCCATTTCAGTTGGTTTGACTAGATCATTGGGCTGGCTGTCAGCAACTCTCCTCCACCCAAGGCTATGCTGGTCCTTCCCCACAACGTGGCACCACTTGGTGGCAAGGTGCCTGGAGAGGAAAATTTTCTTTCTTTTTTTAAACATTAAACAAACAGCTTTAAGACAGGGGAATGATCAGACTGCCTAAGTGTAGAGGGGAGGGAAATTTGCATAAAAGACCCAGTTGCCTTCTGGGAGACAGGTGACCTAGAGCCCAGTTCATTGAGTCAATTCAGTGACTAAGATTCTCATGGAGGGCCACAGGCAAGGGGAAAGAAGACAGGGAAAGAGAGGTTGGCCCCTGCACTGAATCACACTGTTGATGAAAAGAAAGCAGGATTTGGGTCCATAATACATCAGACACCAGACCTGTGCTAACTGGGTTCTCCTGCCAAGCCACCACCCTCAGGAAGGAGTTGCATGAACAAATCCAGAAGTTGCTCTCTGGGCAGCTGGCTCCAGGATGGCCACACTTAGATGTAATCTGGAGATTGGGAAGCCACTGCTGGAACCATTAGCTTGCGAGACACACTGGACCAACAGTAACCTGCACCTGCAAAACTGAAGCTTTCCATTATGCCTCTTTCCCCCACTTAAAGGAGCTCTGAATTTGTTTGATATGAACTTACCTGACTGGTGGAACTGCAATTACACAGCAAGGGAGTCTGGGAAACGTAGTTTTTCCATTTCGATACTCAGCTATTCATAAAGGCACACTGAAAAGAGGTTGAAATAAATGCAGAATAGTCATTTCCATAACGGTTCCCCCGTAACTATCTACATAGCACTGTTTTGTTTTGTTTTTTTTAACATGGATGTCCTAATTTGTTTTATTTTTTAATTAAATCATAGCTGTGTACATTAACGAAATCATGGGGTACAATGTGCTGGTTTTATATACAATCTGAAATATTTTCATCAAACTAGTTAACATAGCTTTCACAGCATTTTCTTAGTTATTGTGTTAAGACATTTATATTCTACATTTAGTAAATTTCATATCTACCCTTGTAAGATGCACCGTAGGTGCGGTCCCACCAATTACCCTCCTTCCACCCACCGTCCCCCCTCCCCTCCCCTCTCTCTCCCCTTTCCCATATTCTTAGGTTATAATTGGGTTATAGCTTTCATATGAAAACTATAGATTGGTTTCATAGTAGGGCTGAGTACATTGGATACTTTTTCTTTTTTTTTTTTTTTATTAAATCATAGCTGTGTACATTGATATGATCATGGGGCATCATACACTAGTTTCACAGACCAATTGACACATTTACATCACACTGGTTAACATAGCCTTCCTGGCAATTTCACAGTTATTGTGTTAAGACATTTACATTCCACATTTACTAAGTTTCACATATACCCTTGTAAGGTGCACCACAAGTGTATTCTCACCAATCCCCCTCCTTCCACTCACCTCCCCCTCTCCCCCCCCTTTCACCCTTCCCCCTATTCCTAGGTTGCAATTGGGTTATAGCATTCATGTGAAAGCCCTAAATTAGTTTCATAGTAGGGGTGAGTATATTGGATACTTTTTCTTCCATTCTTGAGATACTTTACTAAGAAGAATATGTTCCAGCTCCATCCATGTAAACATGAAAGAGGTAAAGTCTCCATTTTTCTTTAAGGCTGCATAATATTCCATGCTGTACATACACCACAATTTATTAATCCATTCGTGGATTAATGGGCACTTGGGCTTTTTCCATGAACTAGCAATTATGAATTGAGTTGCAATAAACATTCTGGTACAAATATCTTTGTTATAATGTAATCTTTGGTCTTCTGGGTATATACATAGTAGAGGAATTATAGGATTGAATGGCAGATCTATTTTTAGATCTCTAAGTGTTCTCCAAACATCTTTCCAAAAGGAATGTATTAATTTGCATTCCCACCAACAGTGTAGAAGTGTTCCCTTTTTTCCACATCCACGCCAACATCTCTGGTCTTGGGATTGTGTGATATGGGCTAATCTTACTGGAGTTTGATGATATTTCAAAGTAGTCTTGATTTGCATTTCTCTGATGATTAAGGATGATGAGCAATTTTCATATGTCTGTAGGCCGTGTGCCTGTCCTCTTCTGAGAAGACGGAATCACTTTTTCTTTACTTGCTCATACGTTTGAGTCCTTGGTGTATTCTGGTTATTGAACTGTTGTCGGAGACATAAACTGTAAATATCTTCTCCCATTCAAAGGGCTGTCTGCTTGCTTTACTTACTGTGTTCTTGGCTGTGCAGAAGCTTTTTAGTTTCATCAGGTACCAGTAGTGTATTTTTGAAGATGCTTCAATTGCCCGGGGGGTCCTCCTCATAAAATACTCGCCCAGACTGATTTCTTCAAGGGTTTTCCCTGCACTCTCTTCTAGTATTTTTATAGTTTCATGTCTTAAGTTTAAATCTTTAATCCAGTGAGAGTCTATCTTAGTTAATGGTGAAA
>CAUYPK010008897.1:0-15265 GCA_963574355.1 Loris lydekkerianus | reverse complement strand
ATATAATTGTCTATAACCCTGTGTTTTTGTTTTTTTTTTTTGGTTTTTTTGCCAGTGGAACACTTAATCGCGAAAAAATTTTTAAATTTTTATTAAAAAAAAAAAAAAAAAAAAAAAAAAAAAAAAAAACCCCAAAAAACAAAAAAAACACCTTAGAGCTTGAAGATAAGGCTCTTGAACTAACCTTATCAGTCAAAGAGGCAAATAAATAAATAAGAATGAATAATCACTTGGGGAAATATGGGACTATGTAAAACGAGCCAATATATGGATTTTAGGTGTCCCTGAGGGAAAAGAAGAAAAAGCAAAAAGAATGGAAAACCTAACTGAGGGAATTAAAAATTTATTTTATTTTTTTTATTTGAGGAAATTATTGAGAACAATGTACTGGTATTGTCAGAGATTCAGATATCCACATACAAGATTGTCATTGAACACCAAGAAGATTCATAGCAAATAGAACATTCTAGGACACACAGTCATCAACCTAGACAAAGTCAAAATGAAGGAGAAAATTCTATAAGCTGCAAGATCAAAGCAACAGCTAACTTACAAAGCATAACCTATCAGCCTAACCGTATACTACTTAGTGAAGACCTTACAAGCCAGAAAGGATTGAAGCTCCATTTTTAATCTCTTTGAACAGGAAAAATTTTGGAAAATTCACAAATAAATGAAAATTTAACAACATGTTTCTGAACAACCAATAAGCTAATAAATAAATTAAAAGGGAAATTTTAAAAATATTTTGAGACAAACAAAAATGACAATACAATTTCCCAAAATTTATAGGATGCCACAAAAGCAATTCTAAGAGAAAAGTATATAGCAATAAAATGCTACTTCAAAAAAGAATAGTACAAATAAACTTAATTTTATGCATCAAAAAACAGAAAAATAAGAACAAACTAATCCAAATGTTAGAAGAAAACAAAAAAAATTCAGATCAGAAACAAATTGGAGATAAAAAATACAAAAATCAACACAACTAAGAGTTGTTTTTTTGAAGTTATAAACAAAATTTACAAACCTTTAGCTAGACTAATGAAGAATAAGTAAAGACTGAAATGAATAAAATCAGAATGAAAGAGAAGACATTGTAAATGATACCATGAACATTGAAAGAATCATTAGACATTAGTATAAAAAATATGCCAATGAATTGTACTAAATTAGAATAAATGGATAAATTCCTGGACATATACACACTACTATGACTGAATCATAAGAAAATAAATAAATAGACTAATTAAGAAGTAAGGACATTGAATCAACTATACAAAGTATTACAACAGAAAAAAAAAAGCTCAGAATCTGAGGTCTTTATTGATGAATTCTACCAAACATTTGAGGAACTAATAACAAATCCTTCACAAACTCTTCCACAAAATTAAAGAGTAGGAATACTTACAAACTCTTTTTATGAAGCCAGCATCATAGACACAAAAATCTACAAAATAATAGCAAACTGATTCAATAACACATTAAAAGAATCATTCACCATGATCAGTTGGGATTTATTTTTGAGATGCAAGAATGGTTAAACATATGCAAATCAACAAATGTGCTATATTACATTAAGAAAATGAAGGCCCATGGAGGTGGCTCATGACTGTAATCCCAGCTCTCTAGGTCGTTGAGGTGGGCAGATCTCCTGAGCTCATGAGTTGGAGACCAGCCTGAGATAGTGCAAGACCCTGCCTCTAAAAATAACCAGGCCTTGTGGAGAGCGCCGCCTGTAATCCCAGCTACTCCATGTAGGGGAGAGGGGGCTGAGGCAAGAGAATCGCTTGAGCCCGGACCTCTGATATTTCTGTGAGCTATGGCACTCTATGAGGGCGACAAAGTGAGACTCTATATTAAAAAAATAAATAAATAAAAATAAATAAATAATAAAATTTTAATAAAGAGAGAAACAAAACAAAACAAAACAAAAAAAAAAAAAAAAAAAAAAAAGAAAATGATGGACAGGACTTTCTCCAAGATAGCGGATGAGACATCTCATCAACTCTCTCAGTAAAATCCAGGCAGGGGTACTCCAGCTGCTTATTACTGGTTAGCCACCGAGAAACAGCATTGCAATTGCACAGGGAGACAGTGAGGGACTCCAGGAGATGAGGAGGCACACTAAGTGGTTGTGATGGAGTGCCATGTCCCAAGGACAAAGACTACATGATGAAATCCCTGAGGGATTAAGGTGCAGAAAAGTTGCTCCCATCCTTTCCCTACATGGTGCCCCATGAAGGCAGATCCGGGACCAGACAGCTCTGGGAGGGTCCATCACTCCATGCAAGGGGCAAGAGGGGAGAAATGACCAGGAATTGAGACACTCTGGTCTTCCGTACAGGCCTGAACCAGAGAGTGCACTCTAGAAGTGATGGGTGGGCAGGTTTTTGTCCTTTGACGGTTCAGAGGTAGGTCCAGAGACCAGGGTCCTGCCCGACTGCTGACCGCACTTCTGGCAAAGGTATAGGAAAGGAACAGCTGAGAGAGAAACAGTCTTCGAGTAAGTGGGTACTCCCAGGGGCCCTGTTTAATAGCGGCCAGCACCCAAACTACCAGCTCTGGTTTCACTGGCCAAGCTCAGGCTGGGACTGACACCCTTAGGCTGAATCCCATGGGAACATAGGCAAGTTGGACGAATGACCCCCAACACAGACCCCTTTGTGGCCTCAAGGAACTGTTTGGAGGGTCAAGATGTGTCCCAGATAAAGCCTAGCATAACCGGGTTATAGCTTTCATATGAAAGCCATAAATTAGTTTCATTGTAGGGCTGAGTATATTGGATACTTTTTCCTCCATTCTTGAGATACTTTTTACTAAGAAGAATGTGTTCCAGCTCCATCCAAGTAAACATGAAAGAGGTAAAGTCTCCATCTTTCTTTAATGCTGCATAATATTCCATGGTGTACATATGCCACAATTTATTAATCCATTCGTGGATGGATGGGCACTTGGGCTTTTTTCATGACTTAGCAATTATGAATCGGGGTGCAATAAACATTCTGGTACAAATATATTTGCTATAATGTGATTTTTGGTCTTCTGGGTATATACCTAGTAGAGAAACTATAGGATTGAATGGCTTATCTATTTTTTAGAACTCTGTGTTCTCCAAACATCTTTCCAAAAGGAATATATTAATTTGCATTCCCACCAGCAGTGTAGAAGTGTTCCCTTTTTCCCACATCCACACCAACATCTCTGGTCTTGGGATTTTGTGATATGGGCTAATTTTACTGGAGTTAGATGATATCTCAAAGTAGTTTTGATTTACATTTCTCTGATGATTAAGGAAAATGAGCATTTTTTCATATGTTTGTAGGCTGTGCGCCTATCTTCTTCAGAGAAGTTTCTCTTCAAGTCCCTTGCCCAGCCTGCGATGGGATCACTTGTTCTTTTCTTGCTCATATGTTTGAGTTCTCTGTGGATTCTGGTTATTAAACCTTTGTCAGAGACATAACCTGCAAATATCTTCTCCCATTCTGAGGACTGTCCGCTTGCTTAACCTAAGAATAGGGGGAAGAGGGAGAAGGAGGGGAGGGAGGGGGCAGAATGGACGGAGGGGGGGTGATTGGTTGGTGGGATTACACCTATGGTGCATTTTACAAGGGTACATGTGAAACTTAGTAAATGTAGAATATAAATGTCTTAACACAATAACTAAGAAAATGCCAGGAAGGCTATGTTAACCAGTGTGATGTAAATGTGTCAAACGGTCTATAAAACCAGTGTATGGTGCCCCATAATCACATTAATGTACACAGCTATGATTTAATAATAAAAAAAGGACATGATATATATTCAGTTACTGAGTTTGATGTCAGTGTTGTGTTTTACAGAAAAACAATTAATGCTCTTTTCTATTTCTTCTTCCCTGTAAACAGGAGAAAGGTTTTCCTTCCTTCTCCCTCCCTGCCCTCCTCCCTTCTTTCCTCCTTTCCTTTCTTCCTTCCTTCCTCCTTTCTTTCCTTCATCCCTCCCGCCCTCCCTCTCTTTCTCTCTTTGTAATTTAAAATATATTTTCACAACTTTTCCTTTAACATTAACAAAATCTGTTTATAGGTAACCTACAAAATAAATCCAATAATTAAAATTTCCATGTTATTAAAAAGTCTTCCAAGTCTTCTCCCACTATTATTTTAAATATTTAAGCTGGAATTTACTTTCTTAGAATTTGTGGTGATTAAGATTTTCAAAAAGTGTTATTGATTTCTTGAAAGGTAGTCTTATTTGACCCCTATGTGTAGAATTATCAAGATTGTTAGACTAGGCTATTCACAACTACATGCTGGACAAAATATGGTATTTGGTGTAATGGAGGATGTGCCCTCTATTTAGGTAAGTGATCATAGCTTGGCTGAAGATAAGTTTTGAAATGTTTTGTAGGTTTATAAAAGGGCATTTCTTTTAGAAGTAACCACTGTGCAGTCATGGGCACAGTGATGTAGTTTTACAGAGGCTGGGTTTATGACATGTCATGATTTCTAGGGTTCAAGGCTGAGCTGACAGGGTACACCATGCTTCCACAGAAGAAGGATGAGTCAGGTCTGGCTGTCTTCCAAAAGCACTCGGTGGCTGGTGCCTCCTTATGTCCCCTGGGGCCCACAGATCATCTTGGGAGTCCTCCTGTGGTAATGCTTCTGTGTTTTTGCTACCTGTTGCTGTACTGAATTTTAGCAGCAAAGAAACAGTAGAAAATTTGGAGGAGCAATCAGTGTGGTCCTATTCCCTTTATTTAATAAGACCAAGTCACTTTCTCTGTGGCAAAGAAAAAATAGAATTTTGCATTTTGCGTGAATAATAGAAACTAATCTAATATCAAATTTCTATTTCTGTTAGATATGCAAAAGGGTGTGAAGTGCTTGAAAGATTTATGTTATTTTTGATGACAAGTCATGTCCCTGGACTTAAGGAAATTAAAGTTTATTAATGTAAATGGATCATTCTAGATAATAGAGTGGTAATAATTTAGGGTTTTCCCTAAAACTCTTTCTCAAATTCTTTCCTCCAGTTTTTATTACCTGAATCAATAGGTCCACTTTCCACCAATTATTGAAGTCACCTTTGATTGCTTTTCTTTGCTCATGGCTCCATTTCATCCCTCCTCAGCCCATATTTAGAGCTATCAATCTTATCTCCCAAATATATCTCTATTTCATCATAGTTCTATCTCTTATACGCTCTTTTCTATATCTATACTGTCACCAAATTAGTTCAGGTTATCATCATAAGTTACCCATAATCCTGCCATAACCTTCAAATTTGTCTCTTTACTTCCATAATTTGTTCCCCTATACAAGGCAATTCACTCTTCATACAACGCAATATTATCATCGTTCCCCTTAAAAACATTCATTGGCTCACAAGTACATTTTTAAAAAAGGAACACACACATAAACAGTGAAACTGATTAGCAACAAATGCCTTCGTTAGCCTACAGTTCATGCTCTGAGATGTCCCTTATTTCCATTCTCACCCAAACCCATCTTCTCATTCCTGGGCTCCTGAAGGTCCTCTGTTCATTGGTACCCATGAAAGGGTATCAGTCTTTAAGGCCTTTTCAAATGCATTTCCTCTCATTCTTTGCATGGCTACTCCTTAAACTTTAAATCTCAGCTGGAAGGTCTCTGTGTTTTAAAAATATCATTGTTAATTACCTTGTCAAAAGCAGGTTGTCACCTGTTAATCTTGATCTTGCTACCTCATTTGTTTCCTTCCTAGAGCTTTTTGGCATCCAGGTTATTTTGTGGATTTGCATACTAAGTGGTCTAAGATCACCCAGACCCTGGCCTTACTGTTGACCCAGCTTCCAGAATAGTGCCTGTCTTAAAATGGGAGGGGGTTCATAGATATTTATGTAAATAATAAAGTTTAAAGATACCAATTTTTCCATAAAAGTTATCAACCCTAGAAATTTATGCATTTTTTATTCAATTTATTTTTTATTCATTGAACATCCAATATGTTTCTAACCTTCTGTGCTATGATGTTGAGGAGGTAAAATTAAAATATCATGAGACATATTTCCATTTTTTAGCGGTGTGGATGATAATGTATTCAAAGTTAAGTCATTTGTAATGCATTCTTAGAGAGGTAGTGACCATAACTGGATTATAATATATTTTAAGAAAAAGTTAGTTTGGATTGCATAAACTAATGTGATTTTAGTATGAGTGACTCCTAATCTACAATGATGATCTTATTAGGTTTAAATCTTTATCTTTTACCAAACATTTGAGGGTCTTTCAATAATGAATACATTTAAAATGTTTTTAAGTAAATGTAGACTCCTGGGTGAGCTTAGTTGACGGAAGTGAGGTTAGATGAAGCTAAGTGCCATAGAGAAGTTTTTCACATGGTCTAAGTTGACATTTTGCTTCAGGCACAAGGGGAAAATTATCTCAGGAGGAATAATCATTCACTAAAGAAGGTTCAGAGCATTACTGTGGGCTGATACATTATTATTGAGTGGGGATGAAACTTCATATTGGTTAATGATAGTGTCATATGTATAGTAAAATTTTACTACAAAAGCATATATACACATGTACTTTGTATGCAGTAAGTCCCCCCTTTACATTTCAAGAAGAACTTGTAGATATTAGACAATTCATTTTATTATTACCATTTGGTTGAAAACTTAGCTAACAGTTCAGTAATCGGCTTTGATTAATGATAATTTTTATCTAGCAAATTTGGCCAGATGCTTTTTTTTTTGGTAAATAATTTGGCAATAACATTTCATCTTTAAGGACTAAATTATTTTATTGATTTCACAAGGAATTTTCTTAAATTTGCCATTGAGATACTGTGTTGGGGTTGTTGTGATGTATTGGAGTGTATTTGTGTGCATTCCGTTTACACAGCAAAAATTAGTTAATTTATTCTTCATGGGGTTATTGTGACATCTTTCTTCAGAACAACATACAGTTAGCTTACCACTTGAGATGGCAAGGTCCTAATAAAAGATTGTATGAATATTTTTACATGAAGAATTGTGAGAGAGCATTCAGAGAATGTGGGTAGAATACTTTTGTGGAATATGAGATGACAGTCTTGGTGTCTTGCCATCCTATAAGTGAAATTTCTTCATTAAGGTTTGATTTACTTTTTCCTCTCTGCATAGCTGAAAGGAAATGGCTATAGGCAAAAGGAAAGCCATCAGCTCTTGGCAGCTAAAGGTAGAATGAAGTTTGTAAAAATGAAACTCTTCTGGGTGCTGAGGAAAATTGCCAGACCATGATTCAGAGAGAAGGAAGAGGGGAGGCCTGGAACAGTGTCAGTAAACATAACGTGCCACAGGCAAATTTGACTTCACATTACATACAGATCTGGATTATTCTGTATCATGTTAGCACTACTGAGAGAACAGGGTTTCTTTCCTTCTTTCTTTAAAATAACAACTTATTGGTAAGTAAAAACATTGTTATTGCTTCTTTAGTACAGGAAACAGAATTCCTCTAAATTTTTTAACGTGATACAACAGGAAGCCAAAATGCCCTATCTTATTCTTACAACCTACCGCCACTGCCTTACTTGTAATTTGTTTGCTGTTCATTTCATGATTTCCTTTTGTTGCATCAAGTGTTTGAGAGCCTGATATTATTGATCATAATTTTTTTAATGTCTCCTTGGATTGTTTACAAAGCTTACTGAATCATTTATCAAAATATAATATGACTCTAATTGCACCTATGATTGTTCACTTGGAAATTTAGAAGGAGTGAATATAATATTTACAATGCGATTAACCTACCGTTCTGTTTTCCTTTTCTTTTCTTCTTCTTTTTCTCCTCCTCCTCGTTCTTCTCCTCTCTTATATCTTACCTTCTTCATGTTTGATACATGTGCCATTAATGCACATTTCACTCCACTTCCAGTACAGAAGTAATATTGGTACAAATAATTGAAAAATGAGGTCTCTAAAAAAGATTTAATAAGATTAGATGGATGCATTTAAATGTAAGTACAAATACATTTCCATAGAGATTTTCAATGAAATTTTTCTATGTGTTATATGTCACACTAGGCATCTTATTTTTGTTTTAAAAAATAGGTGTGATTTCATTGGATGTAGTATCTATTAGTGTTTACTAGTTGCTCATAAAGTATATATTTTAGAATCCAATGTAATTATTTTAAAATATGTCATCTTCTTGAAGTTCTATAGACATACAAAAAAGTAAACATACATATTTAAATTCATATGGACAAGTAAAACAGGGGAAATTAAGGAAATGTATGATAATAAGACGTCATTTAGTATATTGATTTAAAATCCATTAAGTGACTAATATTTTGAGTTCAATAGACAGTTCAAAGTTTAGGGCTTAGAATATGGGTAATTTATTAACTATAAGTACATTTTTAATATAATAAATTTATGTTTTATGGATAAATTTATAGTCTCACTTTAAGCGATGATCCAGAATTAACATTCCTTCTAGGTAAATATCGTAGGACTAATCTTTATAAGCAATCTTTCATGGGATAAATATTACAAAGTTGAGGTGATGAGTCAGTTTCCTTCTTAATATAATATGCATCCTTATCACCCTTTTCAAACTTGACTCTGTGTAGGGAGAAGGGAAGTAGCCTCATCAAGGCTCAACTGAGAGCAAGGCTCTTATAGTCCCATGAGATTATATGACATACTTTCAGGAATGGCTGTGCAGAAAATACAAATTATAGCTCTAGTACATTCCAGAATATTGAACAATATTTTTTAAAAGTATTGAAAACATAGAGAAGCATTTTTTAAATTAGTGTAGTGAAAAAGAAAGTTTTTCTTCTAGATATTTCTCTTGTTCAGTATGTGGTCTCAGTCTAATATTAATTTCTCAAATGCCACTTCCCTGTCTATAAATCGATAGTATCTACTTTTAAGGGTTGCTGTGAAATTTAAGATATAGGTGCATATATTTTTTTCAAAACACCCACATTAATGTTTCATACACAGTAAGTAGGTGTTCAATTATGGTAGTTAGACATTTGGTAACCTAGCATATCAAAATGTATTTGTGTTTATTTTTAATATAAAATATTTTGTATCTAAAGTTGTTTTTGTTAGTTTTACTGTTAATTCTATTCCAATGGATATGAATAATGCAGTTTCCCCTGTCTATTTTAAAAGACAAGTCTAATTATGCACCTCCTATTATGCACCTCTAATTGGTCCCATTCCACTTTGATCTTTTTGATCATCCTTTTGGTAAAGTATTCAGTTGTCATCCATTGCCAAATAGTTCACATGAAGTATTTAAAAACTTCTCAGTAGGAAAATATGAGAGGTGAGTTCAAAAATTTGTTAAATATCCAGTTATATATTCCTTATCTGTTTGAACATAATGTATCAGAATTTGCCAGCAACACAGTTCAGAGAAGGAGGTGACCTGACAGATGGCTTATTAGTAAATCCTACAACAACTAGTATCTAACTTTATAGGAAATTTTTTAGAAGCGCATATTCTGAAATTTCTCACTTATATATGACAGTCAAACTTACTCCAGTAATTCAATAACCAGAAATAAGACTCTGGCTTTTTTTTTAGTAAGCCGATACAATGTCTAAGCATGGAGGAAAATATTTGTGAAAATGTCCATTCACTATTTCATTGGTGATACAATAATGAAAATCACAATCCTTAAAGCAAATTATCAAATAGGGTAATCACCTACTATGTTATTTCTTGCTTTCTTCACCCATCTACAATTCTTCATCATTTACAAAGAATATCTGATTATATTGCATGATATGGGCCAGACAAGTATCATGAAAATAGAAAATAAACATAAAACAGTTTATCCTCCCATAAGTGAAAACATGGCTGGAAAAGTTTACATCATGCTAGTATTACAGATAATAACATTAATTTAACCATCTTATATATGGACGTCTCATTTATACTGAGCAGTATGTTAGGGGATTTTCAAATGTACCCTTTGCATTTTCACCACCACATTTGAGGTGAGAACCCTACGGCTCTGAAGTTACTTAGCCTTTCCAAAGACTCATAGTAATTACTAAACTTGAGTAGCATGTCCATTTCTTCTAAAGGACATAAAATTTCATATATCCCAAGAATATATGTTTGCATATATCCCACAGAGATATAACTGATGGTTATGTTATTAGGTATTCTGTAAAACCTTCTTAGGCCCTTAATGGAGCTAAAATGAAATTACATTTGCAATTAAACCTAGCAAACCAAGTAATTCCAATAGTAGAGAACAAGAAAAAGAGCAAGATTGAAGATAGTCGAAATTTCACCTTGAATACTGATTCCTGAGATGGAGGGCATTTGTGCTGAACCAAAATTGAGATGAAAGTTTTAAAAGAGTTTCTATACAATTTAAAACATTTTTGAAGTTATTTTAAAGATTAAGTTACTTCCCTTTCCTGGTCAAGGGATATCATTGTACTACTTTAACTTGACTTTGCCATAATTAGAATATTTTCTTTGTTTTATTATGAGAAAATCACAGTAGGGAAAAGGACTTTCCTAAGGTAGGAAAGAGTTGATCAAAAGGGGAATGATGTTGTTAAAAGAGGGATTTGTGAGCTATGTGTGGTGATGTGTAACTCTAATCTCAGTACTTGAGAGGCTGAGACAGGAGGCTCACTTTAGCCTAGGAACTTGAGGCTGCAGTGAGTTATGATTGTGCCACAGTCTAGCCTGGATGACAGAGAAAGACCCTTTCTACAAAAAAAAAAAAAAAAAAAAAAGGTATGCGTATGAAATGTCTAGGGTGAAGTTCATTCTGAGGTGGGGAAGGTATAGGAAATGAAGTTACACAATAAGACCCTGGGTGTTACGGGATGGAGAAATAGGGAAGAAAAGTGATTGTTTGCAGGATAAGGAGAGAAAAATACAGTGTTCTTCTTATATATTTGTATATTCTGGAAAATAAAAATTTTAACATTCTTAATTAAAAAGTACAAATATTTATAGTACTGCAAAATGATCTAGATAAACATGACCTAAATCATGGTATTGACTGTCACAAAGAATCAATTATTTATACATAAAATAAAAAAATTTTCTTTAACATTAATAATTCCAGAAGTTGACCCTTAAAGGTTTTAAAACATTTTTGAAAAATTAATCTATTTTACATTATATTTATGATAATTTTTATATGCTAATGATTCTGCTTTAGTATCTATTATCCATACAGACACTGTATGTTGTTTGGGATATAAAAACCATGGGAAATTGGACCCCTGAGTTCAATGATATATCTCAGTATTATGGTGATATGGGTTGTTAGTTCCACTAAACTGATGGGTTTTATCAAAACCACGATGGATGTAATCTAACACTTGTTAGGATGGCTATTAAAAAAAAAAAAAGAAATAAATAAAAAGTATTGGTGAGAATGCTGAGAAATTGGAATTTGGTACATTTTTGGTTGAAAAATATGGAAAATAGTATGGAGGTTCCTCAAAAGATTAGTAATAGAACTACCAGAATTAGCACATTATCCAGCAATCATGGTCTCAAAAAGAATGTGGTCAGATAATTAATTTCATGAATTTGCCATCTTGTGCTTACATTGGCAGCACTGTACAAACAACTCAGTAAGGTTTCATAACCTTGGTATATCACTGTTTCATGGTTATGTTCCTATGGATGTGTGGTGGTGTCTTGCTGAGTGGCATTCATTATTGTTCTGTGTTTTGTGTGCCATCGTGAGAATGTCAGAGCTTAGATTAGTGCAACAAACATTAAATTTCTTGTTAAACTTGGCAAAAGTGGAAATGAAATCAGGGACATGTTACTCTAAGCTTATGGGGATAATGCCATGAAGAAAATGGCAGTGTACAAATAGAATAAACATTTTTTCTGAGGAGAGAGAAACTGTCATTGATGAAGAGAGGTCAAAAAGGCTAATAACAAGCAAAATTGACCAAAACCTTACAAAAATTCATCAAACCGTGTGTCAAAATCTGGCTGACTGTGAGAAGCAAAGCAGACCAAGTAAACTTCAATAGGGAAAGAGGAAAATCTTAGCTGAAAATCATGACCAACAACTCACAGCTTTTGCATACAAGGATGCACCAGCACATGTGGCACTGTTTGAGGGATTTTTAGCCAATAAACAAATAGGTGGATTGGAACACCCTCCCTTCTACTTGTCCTAGCCCCAGTGACTTTTTTTCTTTAGCAGAACATAAAGGAAATATTGATGGAAAGAAATTTTGGTGACATTCATTAAATGAAGGTTAATATCAGGACAGCTTTGACGGCCATTCCAGAAAAAGAGTTCCAAAATTGCTTTGAGGAATATATTAGGCTCTGGCATTAGTGCATAGATTCACAAGGGGAGGACTTCGAAGGTGCCTGTAGTGATATTCAGCAATGAGGTATGCAGCAATTTTTCTGGAATGAGTTCACAAACTTAATTGTCAGACCTTGTATGCTCTTCCACATTCATTAAAGCATTACTCACAAATAGCCAAGATATGGAAACAAGACAGATGCCCATCAGCAGAATGAATGAAGAAATGTGGCATGTACATACAGTAGAGTATTATTGGACCTTAAGAAAGAAATGCTGTCATTTGTGACAGCACAGATTGTCCTGAAGAGACATTATGCTAAGTGAAATAAGTTGTAAAAGGACAAATGCTGCATGATTCCAAGTATAGAGATTCTGAGATCAGTGAAACTTATAGCAGCAAAAAATAGAATGGTGATTAGCAGGAGATGGGGGAGAGAGAATTGCAGAATTGTTCAAGTGGTATGAAGTTACAGGTACACAAGATAAGTAAGTTCTAGATAGCTGCTGTACAATGTAGTGTTGAGAGCCAACCACACGGTTCTGTGCACTGAAGAATTATTCAGAAGGTAGATCTCATGTGTCCTTAATAAAAAAGCGAAAGGGACACAGGAAAACTTTTGGATGTGGTAGATATGTTTATTAGCTTGATTGTGGTGTTGGCATATGTGAATGCACAAATTCAAAGATTTTTCTATGTTAAATATGTATAGTTTTTTTTAATCGATTATATCTCAATAAGACTAGAGAAAAAGAGTAAAGACCGTTGCTTGTTCCTAATGGCGCGCCTGAATGGTACCTATGTGTAGTCCTTCTTGCTACATATGCTGAACAGATTTCACAGATTTATTGCACAACTATATGCTAAACTAAGCTATACCTTTATTTAAAAAGCACTCTTTTTCACGAAATACGGTTTCTAAGAATGTAGGAGGAGTAAGTTACTGAGGCCTTAGTAATTTATTCTAGCTTTTTGTCATTACTACGTACTAATGAAAACAGTCATATTTCTTATTTTGTGTTTAGAAAAGAAGAGCAGTTCTGATTCTTTCTGCCACAGTTTGGGTTCACCAATTATGAATGACAATATTTAGCATTTTTTGCACAAAAGAGCCAAATGTTTTAATACATACTCAAGTTGGTGTATTAAAAAGGTTTCTTAAAAGTAAGGGTTACCTGTTGGAAAATTTCCTTAAAAGGTAGACTACAGATAAGAAAAAAAGAAGTTAAAGCTGTAATTCCCAACTGATTTGTCTTGGGATGTTGATCAATCATTAAGTCATATCTGGTTGGCCTCCAAAATGTGTAGGTCAGGAGTTGGCATCCAAGTGGGTATTTGTGCTATTGAGGTTTGTGGAGAGGAAGGACCTGGCAGAGATCCCAAGGTCAGTGATAAAGAGCCGCTGAGTGCCTCCAGGTCAGCTCCTAGAACTCTCAGCTTTTGTAAGTTTCCAGGAATTTAAAAGTAATTTCTTCTGTTGTTTCATCTTTTATTTCCTTTCTTCCTTCTTTCAGGAAGTATTTATTGAGTAGCTTCATAGGCAGGGTTATAAACACTGGAGATATGGCAGTGTATAAAACATGGAGATTTAATGATAGTTTTGAGAGATTGATAATGAACAAATAACTATTTACCACTTCTCGTTATATTAAAAAATATGCTGTGAAGAAAATTGAAACAGGACAGACAGAATTGAGGGAAGGAGTTACTATTTAATAAGGATGACCAGGGAAGCTTTTTTGGAGGTGCTATCTGAGCTGAAACGTCAAAGAGCAAAGGAAATCAGGGAGCCAGCTAAACAATGAAACAATCATCTCAGTTGCAAAGAATAGCATTTGCAGAAGCCTAGACTTAATTTGATTTGTTTAAGGAGAAACATGAGAAAGCCCGGTGGCCAAAATGCCTAGAGCATGGTTGGAAGTGGTAGATGAGGGCTTGTTCTTAATTTTGTAAAGATTACTAACCTGGTCTAGAGGTCTGTAAGACGTACAAGTGATCAGTGTGGAACAAACTCTGGAAAGCGATCTGTGTTGTTTTTGTCTGGGTTCCTTTCTGGACATGAGTAACATACAACATACAATCAGAATAAATGTTTGAAAACCACCCATTTCTATATACAAATAATCTTTTTGTTACTTAGAACTGAGAGTATCTTTAAATGTTTAAATTCTGGAAACTAAAGCAATGGTGAGAATCCAGTAACAATTTGCATATTTTGATTGACTTTTATGTCTATTATATAATTACTTCTCTTGAAATCATGTACAACTTAGATATAAAAGACTACTGCCTGGAAAAATAAATATTAAGGAGACATACTTGCATCTTGTCAGACCTGGCTCACTGCTAACTGCAGTGATTTTGGTATCCTACTGATGCTCTCTGCCTTACAGATCTCAGAAAATGCTTCTGATTAAAAAAAATTATTTCAGTAAAATACACATAAAATAAAAATTTTAAGTGTACAATTCAGAGGCATTAATTACAGTTTTGTTGTTGCATACTATCACCACCATTCATCTTCAGAAAGTTTTCATCATTCCAAACTAAAACTAGGTACCCCTTAAATAGTAACCCTCTGCTCTTCTCTCCTCCTGTCGCTAATAACCAGTATTATATGAGTCTGACTAGTCTAGGCACCTCATATAAGTGGCCTCATATAGCATTTGTCCTTTTGTATCTGGCTTATTTTGCTTAGCATAATATTTTCTTTTTCTTTTTTTTTTTTTTTTAATATATGATCACAGCAATTTTTTTTAACTGTGCATGAATAAAAGTCCAAAAGGAAGAGCACTGAAGCATTATTAATGGTTACCTTTTGGATGGTGGGTATAAACATGTTTTTTTTTTTTTTTTATTGTGGAGAAGGGGCAGGGAAAGAAGGCGGGGGAAGAGGTGAGTGACAGGGTCGGGCCAGTGGCATGGTACCACATTGGCTGTATCTAGGTAGAGGCAGTTTCAGGCCGGGCCTTGCTGAGT
>CAUYPK010008896.1:0-59441 GCA_963574355.1 Loris lydekkerianus | reverse complement strand
CTTCATAGTAGGGCTGAGTACATTGGATACTTTTTCTTCCATCCCTGAGATACTTTGCTAAGAAGTAAGAAATGTTCCAGCTCCATCCTGAGTTTCTTTTTTAACCATTGAATTTTCAAAGCATCTCATGGATTATTATTTTTATCTGCAAATATTTATTATTTTCCATCATTAAGAATACAGATAGATATTAGATTACAAATAGGCTAAAGATAAATAGGTTAAACATGTATGTACCATAGAAAGCTGCTGTTCTGTATTGTCATTTAAATCAAGCCATATACAAAATTATTTCTGATTGGCTGACAGAGTAGCTGTGAACTTTTTATGGGGAGATTACTCCAATAAAGTGTCCAATGGACACTTTGCTAGACAATCATATGTGATTAGTCACATGCCAGTTTATGTGCCAATGCTGGTAAAATTCTAAAAAGTACCAGGCCATCTACTGACCTAAAGTGATATTTTTCTCCAAGTCAACTGATCAGATTCTCACTGTAAACTAGAAGTCCTCTGTCTATCCCTCTCTGTAGAATGTTCCTTTCACTGACCCATGAGGATAATTCAAGCTTATTCACATTTATCCTCTCTATATCATTCTTCTGGTTCTGTGAGACTCTATGCCACTGTTAGAATGTGCCTCCTGGCTCTGTTGACAGTCATCTTGAAACATGAATCTCAGTCCATGCAAAAAGGCTGACACTTCCTTTCCACTGGATCTGAGAAAATATAGGGTAGCATGGTGTTCTCTTTCCTGTTCTTCATGTCGTACCTTCAGTTTTCTCTCAATTATAATGCAAAACTGATGAAGAATAATTAGGGTTAGAGTTTATTAGAGGGTTAAGGTACCTTCAGATAGAAGGAAAAAAGTGAAAGTGCTAGCTAAATTAAAATTTTTCCTTGAATAGCCTTAGAAAGGTGCCTAATGGACTGGGCACAGTGGCTTATACACATCTTAGTACTCTGGGAGGCTGAGGTGGGACTGCTTGAGCTCAGGAGTTTAAGACCAGCTTCTGTCTCTAAAAAAAAAAAAAAAAAAAAAAAAAAATATATATATATATATATATTTCATATATATATGAAAATTAGGCAGGTGTTGTGGTGGGTGCCTATAGTCCTAGCTACTCAGGAGACTGAGGCAAGAAGATCACTTGAGCCCAAGAGTTTGGGGCTGCTATGAGCTATATAATGCCATATAATGTCTACCCAGGGTGACAGAGTGAGATTTAGTCTCAAAAAAAAAAAAAGTGCCTAATCATCATGCCATTATTATACACAAGGAAAGTAGACCCACCTGCTCAGTGTTAATTTTGGTAATTTGATTTGAGTTTTATGCCTATGCTTTCCAAATCTCTCTTATTTTAAACAAAAATATATCTTAATCCTTGTACTCTTGTCCCCTTTTTGCCTCTTCCAATGTCCTGAAATCTTAGGAAAGTGACATAAACTTCTACTGCGTAGGTAGAGATTCTTTTCATTATCTTGTCTCACAAGCCCTTCAACTTGACTTGGCTTTTCAATATTTCCACCAGTGGGAGCTGTGGGCCTTCATATTCTTGAATGGGTGGACACATTGGGAAGCATACTAAAATGAAACATATTTATTAAAAAATACTGTTTAGACTCATTTGAGATAAGAATATTTCTTCAATTAACAGAGTATGTGGTATTCTATACAGTATTTGGAATACTATACCTATTATAGGAATCATTTGTTTTCTTTCTGTCTTTATATGAGGTCTGTTGAAATCACAAAAGAGCCAAATTGATCTCCAAGAGTCCAAAAAGAGTGTCAAAAATTAGGTAATTTCTCAGCTATAGGGCAAGCTTTATTTTTGATCTGTTTTATAATCTTTTTCTGGGTCATGGCTTTCTCATTAGTACAGATACAATCAATCACTCAGGCTCTATGAATTTCACGGGATTCTGATGTAGCACCATAAAAAACAGGTAAATCTTCATTCTGATCTTTTTGCGAAGCTGGGTCTCATCAGATTCCTAAATTACTCACACACTTAAGGTCTAGAAAGTAAGTAATTACTCACACACTGAGAGTAAGTTCATATACATGTTGGATAATTCATGTGCTAAAAAATGTAAATAAATCTAGTATTATCAACTAAAAGGTATTCCATTATTAGTGGTCTGGCCTTCTTTATACATTCTCTAAAAATTGGGAAGGGCTTTCCCCTTGGATCAGTCATAACCTACATAATCATTAGCAGAGCAGCAAGACTTCCCTCTTTCTCATCTATGAGGAACATGAAATCTGAAGAGATTCTGTAACTTTCTCAAGGTCACTAGTATGCAAGTAGCAATCAAGCAATTGAATGTTTATTTCCTGATTAGAACACCTTTTAGTAAGCTAGCCTGTACACATTTCTAAAGACAAATGTAATTTTCATAGTACTTCATTTTCTGTTATTAAAAAAAACCCTTCATTTCTACAAGTCTTTTGGCTATAGTCCACATGTCTCTATAGAGAATAGCCTCAGAAAGTGTGATTAAAAACGGAAATGTACTTTTGGGAAATGAGAATAGGCTCTGAAACTCTGATTCTTTTCCACTTGCAAAACAGTTAAGAGCACTTTTTATTGTTCATTATTTCGGACACAAAGAAACTCAGTGTCATTATCATTTCAACTTGGCAGCAGTCATTTCAATGACTATCCCAGAGTCATCCAATAAGCTTGTAAGAACTGGAGACAGCTCGTCAGAGCCCTTACGTGTGTGTTGCCCTGATGGACCATACAGTTTAGCTCTTGTAACCTCCCCACATCTTACCTTCTCATCTCTAAGGTTCCTTTCAGTACCTGATTTTTTAATTCTATTTCACTTTCCACATTACATATCATTTAGGTCCTGTTCAAGAACTTTTTATGTATTAACTTATTTGTCTTCGTAACAATGCTACAATAGGAGAGTACCCCTATTGTCACCCCTATTTATGGATGAAGAACCTGAAGTCCACATACTTAATTTGTGTAAAGCTTAATTTAGTGTTAGAGTTGCCACTGGAACTCAATCTTGCTCCAAAATTAATGCCCTTGATCACCGTATTCTTCATCATGACATTGCCCTCACTTCAGTTCTGACGGCTCTCAGTTTCTTAATTTGGGGGTTGGGAGGTCTTTCTTTTCCTTACTTACCAGAGCTTTGAGATTTATTCTGCCAGAACATAAAATGCATTTGGAGTAATGATAAAAGAGATCAGTGAATTCCTTGGTTAGCCTCATAAGTTCCCTGTGAAAATATTTAAAAACTTGCATAAGATTACCACTGGAAAGTTCTAATTTAATGAAAAGCAGTATTGGGACATTCTATGGTTGCAATGCTCCAATCAGCTCTCCTTTACCCTTCAGCCCTGTCATGGCTGACATGCACACTGGCAGCCAGTCAGCAGAACTGAAGATTAGGCTCTAGAAAAACTGAAATCTGAAATAGATTCAATGCAGATAGGAAGCAACTTGAATCTTGATCTTGAACCACAGAAACTTTCTTCCTTTTAAAGGAAACTCATTGTGAAGAAGCTCATGTTTTCTTCAGTTTCTGAGAAACCAAATTTTATGCCAACCTTTTCTTTGTAACACCAGAAATATTATCAGTCCAGATGAAACCAAGAAATGTAGAGCATCTCGTAAGAAAATTCTCATCAGAGATTTTTGGACTATCTGGGAGGATGTGTACTTTCTAGGTATTACAGGTATGTAAGAAATCAGTCCCGAGCATTGAGGATAAGGCATGTATTTTATTAAAGGTGTGTGTGTGTGTGTGTGTGTGAAAAGTGAGTCTGACTTAAAGCATTGTTGTGGGAAATGAGGGAGTCCAGTCATGATTGGAGTGTGAGAAGTAGCATCTGTGTTTGTTCCTTAGCACTTGGTGGGCAACTGGAAGGACCTCAATGTATCATCCTCCCTGTGAGGCTGGTGGTAGTGCTATTGTGAGTGTGGCCAAAGAAAAGCATAAGCAGTTCCACAGGGAAACTCCCAGATGTTGCTAACAGCAGTATAGCTGTGTTCTGTTTCCAGAAAACACAATACACAAAACCAAAGCTGGAAAAAATGATCAGTTAGGAATTATCTATTTGCATTTTAGAAGCATTCTTTGTTTCACAAAAGGTTCAAGAGGGAGTTACTTTAAATAGCTCATTCCCTTAATGTGCTTAAAATAAAATTTGATTTTATAAACAACTCAGAAACAACAACTACAATAAGGGAAATATAATTACAACTTTAAAAAGAGAATTACATGATTCTTTATATAGAATCTTTATATAGGAGATGAATACTTTTCTCTTTTTTTCAAATCATTATTTCAAATGGCTGAAAGCCATTATGTTTAAATTAACCAATAGGATGAAGTTATCTTACATTATTATAATGGAGCAAAGTTTGCACTGATTTGTATACGCTCCTACTGTGACTGGACCCGCTCCTTATTTGTGAGGGGAGAACGAGCATGCCATTTTACAGATAGCTGAGCTTGCTAACGTCCTGAAGGACTGGGGCCTTTTAGAGCATAGCTAGAAAATAATGTTTCTTCTTTTAAATTAATTAATTCTTTTCATTGATAAATATATATTGTATATATTTATTATCTGTAAGTGATACTTCAATATAGTTACACATCATGAAATAGCTAAATAGAACTAATTAACTTATGTATTACCTCACATATTTGTCATTTTTTTGTGGTGAGAACACTTACAATTTACTTGTTTAGCAATTTTCAAAAATGTCATGCATTATTATTAATTTAGTGACAATGTGGTACATTAAATATCTTGCACTTATTTCTCCTTTCTAACTGAAATTTTGTATCTTTTGATTAACATTTCTCCAAGTTCCCTAACTCCCAGGGCCCAGCAATTACCATTGTATTCTCTGCTGTTATGAGTTTTACTTTTTTAGATTTTATATGCAAGGGAAATAAGCAATATTTGTCTTTTTATGCCTTGCTTGTCTTACTTAACATAATGTACTCCAAATGCATATGTTGTCGCATATGCCAAATTTTCTTTATCTATTCCTCTATTAATGGGCACTTGGTTTGAATCTTAGGTGTTGTGAATCTTAGTTTGTATCTTGAGTGTTGTGAATAAAGTGAATAATCATGAGAGTGCAGGTATCTCTTCCACATAAAGTTTCTTTTGGATATATAACCAACAGTGATATTTTTGGATCATAATATAGTTTATTATAAACTATAATAAACTAAATATAGTTTATTTTGGGGGGGTTCTTCAGACTATTTTCATAATGACTATACTTATTTACATCCCCACCAGCAACGTTCAAATGCCCTTTCCCCCCAACATTCTCACCAACTGACTTTTTGTCTTTTTGATTATAGCCATTCTAACCGGTATGAGATGATATCTCATTGAGGCTTTAATTTTCATTGCCCTGATGATTAGCGATTTTGAGAATGTTTTTAATTTGCCTCATTGGCCATTTGTTTCTGACTTTTCAGATATGTCCTTTTAGGCCTTTTGCCCATTCATTAATTTTTTTACTATTGAGTTGTATGAGAGTTCCTTATATATATTGGCAATATCCCCCATCTCAGAAGTATGGTTTGCAAATATTTTTTTCTACTCCATAGGTTGTCACCGAGTGTGTTTTATTTGTTCTGCAGAACCCTTTTAGTTTGATGTAATCCCAATTGTCTATTTTTGCTTTTGTTGCCCGTGCTTTTGGGGTTATATCAAAAAATATAACCATTGTCCAGATCAGTATTATAGAGTCTTTTACATATAATTTATTCTAGTAATATTAAAAGTATAGATTTTATGTTTAACTCTTTAATTCATTTTAAGGTTATTTTTTATGTACAAGGTAGTCACAAAGTTCATGTGCAATTAACACCTTGTATATGGAGAGATAAAAGTTCATTTCATTCTTCTACATTTGTAGTTTTCTAAACACTATTTGTTGAAAAGACTGTCATTTCTCTTTTGTCAAAAATCAGTTATCCATAATTGTGCGGGCTTATTACTGGGCTATTCTGCGCCATTAGTTTTTGTTACAATTTTTATGCCAGTAGCACCCTGTTTTACTTTAGCTTGTAGTATATTTTAAAGTTGGGTAGTATGATGCCTTTAGCTTTGTTACTCTGGCTTAAGATTACTTTGGGCATTTGTGGTCTTTTGTAGTTCTATGTGAATTTTTGGATTTTTAAAAAAGATTTCTTTGAAAATTATTACTGGAATTTTGATGGGAATTGCATTGAGTATGTAGATTACTTTGGGTATTGTAGGCATTTTAATAATTATTGATAGGGACGAATTTACTACTGCCATCTTGTCGTTTTCTAGTTATTTTGTAGATTCTTTATTCCTTTTTTCATTTCTTGTTGTCATTCTTTGCGACTAGATGATTTTTCTCTATTGGTATGCTTTGGCTACTTTTTATATTTTGTGTATCTACTATAGGTTTTTGCTTTGTGGTTAATGTGAGGCTTATAAAAAGAATCTTATAGTTATAACAGACTATTTTAAGCTAATGACACGTTAACTTTGATCTTTGATCTCATAACAAAATTTCTACACTTTCGCTCTACTACTCCATATTTTAAATATTTGATGTCACAATTTGAATGTATTTATATTGTATCTCCCTTAAGAAATCATTATACCTATTATCGTTTTTACTAGGTTTGTGTTTTAACCTTTTTTACTAAAGATGTAAGTGATTTACATACCATAATTACAGTACTTGGAATTTGATTACATGTACTTTTACCAGTGAGGTTTTTATTTCATATGTTTTTGATATTTTAGTGTCTTTTTCTTTCATCTTGAAAAATTCTCTTTAGCATTTCTTCTAAAATGGTCAGTTTATGTTTTTCTGAGAAGGTCTTTATCTACCCTTTATTTCTGAAGGATGGTTTTTCTAGGGATGGTATTCTTGCTTGTAAGTGTTTTTATTTCAGCACTTTGAATATATTTCCCCCCTCTCCTCTGGCCTGTAAAATCTCTGCTGAGAAATCTACTGCTATCCTTGTGTGAGATTTGGTGCTTTCAGAATCTCCTCTTTGTCCTTGATTTTTGAGTTTTATTAGAATACATCTTAGTGTAGTCTTGATATATAGAATCTAGCTGGAGACCTTTGATCTTCCTGCACTTAGATATTTATATTTTTATGCTATTATTTCTTCAAATAAGCCTTTTACTTGCCTTTTTCTTTACCTTAAATAACTTATACTGCTCAAATATTTCCTCCTTTAAATTCCTGTCCCATAAATCCTATAACATTTCTTCATTTCTTTCCATTGTTTTTTCTTTTTTCTCCTCTGACTGTATATTTTTAAATAATGTATCTTCACATTCACCGATTCTTTCTACTGCTTATAAATTTTGCTGTTGATGCTCTTTGGCATTTTTCAGGGGCTAGTGGGGGAGAAAGGGGAATGGAAATGGAGAGCTACTATTCATTTATTGCAAGATAAAATAATTTTAGAGGATCTATACACAGCAATAATGTGACATTAGGTAATAATACTGTACTATACACTTAAAAATTGTTAAGATAGCAGATTTCATGTTACTTATTTTTTAACACACATGCACACACATAAAAATGAATGATTACATCTGTATTCTTCCAGGGGCTCAAGACATTTGTCAGTCAATGTTGACAATTGTGCGTTAATAGATGCTAGATAGACCCTGACTACAAACAAACAAATAGAAGACAAAAACCCCTCTTATTTTGTGGGACACTTATGTTTGGTTTACCAATCCAGTCAGTGGAAGAGTATTACTTTTATGTTGCCATTTTTCTTAAAGAAAGATTTTTCTTTCAGTAATTTTCTTTAAAGATAAATAGAAACTTCTCTTGACAGGTAAACTGACCTGACAAATCTTTTAGATTATGGGATGAAAATAATGACATTAGTTCTAGATTTATTTTTGAAAGCAAACACTGGCTCAGAGTGAAAGCAGATATGTTGGGTACTCAGGGTTTATTCTCAAGCCAATGTTGAGAGGACTGTTGGTCTCAGCCAGGATCCTGACATTCCCCTCCCTCCTTTATTCCACAATGAAGGCCATCTGGTTGCCATCTGTAAGCTCAGCCTAGTTCCCAGCATCCCTTTTCACCTGAGGGAGGAGACGGATAATTAACCAGTTCTCATTCAGGCTTGGCTTTCAGGAGTTGCTCTGCTGCTTGCCCTAGCAGCTGTCCTGTCATGACAGGCCTTCACTTCTAACTGCAGGTCTGTCATTCCTTTCTTGGGTACTGGATCCCCATTTGGCTCAGTTCTCTGAATAGTAACCTGAAAACTGCAGATTCTTCTAATATTGGGAGCTGGCTTTGTGTACCAGCCCTCTCTCAGGGATATAATTCGTTCAATAGGTAGGGCTGTGGCAGTGTTACTCACTAGCAGTTCTCCCCTGATCCCATAGTGAGTTTGCTCTTCTTGGACCAAGGGCTTTCTGAAACTCCTATTCAGACATGACTCCACTTGATTTTGGATATTCTCCTTTTTGTCTTTTACTCTCAGCACTTACTATTTGTGCTGAGATTAGGTTCCTAGTGTCTTTAAACAGTGTGCTAATTCAATAGGCTGAATTCCTGATGCTAGAATTTGTGGTTGGTTCAAATCCCACTCCCTACATATACACCAGCTTGTTCTGCTTGAGCAGAACTTTAGAAGAGATGGCAAATAGAGCACATTATCATTTGCAACTAGGTATTTGACATCTGTGGTTGCCCTCCAGTTTCTGCCATCTGTTGATGGTTTGTCTCTCTGGCATGACTTTGCTTCTACCTTGTTTATTTATTTGTTTATTTTTTGGGGAAAAAAAAGAGCAAGAGAGAAAGAGAAAATAACACTTATTTAGAAGCGTTCAGTCCTAGGGACTATCCCAAGTCATTTTCACATTCACATTACATTTTCTTCACAACCTTCCATTGAGGTAGACTTTTTTACCCCTACATTTGATAGTGATGAGAAAACTGAAATCTTGATAAATTAACGAACATGATGAAGGTCAAACAGCTATAGAGTATAACAACTTGGGTTCAGATGCAAATTCTTGTGCTTACAATGCCCATATTTTTTCCATTCAGTGTACTGCCCTTGTGTCCACTGTCACCAGTGGAGGATGGCCGTCAGTCCTGGTATCACCATTGGCTTTCATTAGGATTCTGAGCTGCTTCTGTGACCCTGCACATGCAGGTTGCAGCTCCCTATATATGACACCACTAGGCTGATCCTGCCACCTCTTCCCTAAAGTCCATCCCAACTCCAGGAATGGTTATAAAATTCCAGTAAATTATTTTCCTTTTTTAAATTTCAAAGTAGTAAGGTGGTACAAATGTGGAGCTGGAACATATTCTCCTTAGCAAAGTATCCCAGGAATGGAAGAAAAAGTACCCAATGTACTCAGCCCTACTATGAAGGTAAACTATAGCTTTCACATGAAGGCTATAACCCAACTATACCACAAGACTATGAGGAAATGACCAAGGAAGGGGAGGGGAGGGGGGAGGTTTGGGTGGAGGGAGGGCGATGGGTTGGGCCACATCTATGGTGCATATTTTTATCTATAATAAAAAAAAATAAATTAAACAAAAAATAAAAAATAAAAAAAAATAAAAAGAATAAATATGAAAAAACTAGGAGAATAAACAATATAATACATTTTATAAAACTGATGCTGAAATAACCTTCATAAGCAACAGAGACTAGAATGCCTGTTAGATAACAAGACCTGGGAAATGCTTGCAGGTGTGCATGAAGAAGTATGAGCATGTTCAGTGCAGTATTCCAAGTTAAACTTATAAATAACCTAAATATCTGTAAGTAGGGGGATAATTAGGTAAAGCGTCAAAGATCTCCAGTATGGCATACTATGTATTATTCGGCAATCACAAAAACGAACTGTATTTGGTGACATAGAAAAGAACACCAATGTCTTAATGCTGTCATTGGGTAAGTGAGGTGAAAGCTATGTTGCTTTCACTATGTTGCTTAGTAGGATATAAGCACTCCAATTTGTATAAATAATCGACACATCGAATCCCATAATGGCATAAATGTATTTATGATCTATGTACAAATGACTTAATAAAAAAATTTTTTTAAGTCTTTGAGATATAATGTTGTTAATTAAAGAAAACTATTACACAATACAACAAATTTGTGCTTTTAAAAATAGGAGTGGTACACCAATATACAGATATTAATTTATGGACACGTGTACAGATACATGCATATAGACACACATATATACATGCATATGCACAGATGTGTGCATGTGTGTACATGTATTATAAATGCATGGACAAAGGCTTGGAAAACAATGATTAATTTTTATGATGGTGAGTTTCTTTGAAGGGGTGGAGTTAGAGAGAGGAGCACCTATAGAATTACTTGACTAGCAAACATTCCCTCCAATTTTCTTTAGGGAATTATTATTCTTGCATTCTCTAAGGTTCTTATTGGAATGTCAATGACAGTATACATATTTTCGTGTGTTTGTTAGCCCCATACCACAAAGTCCCAATGCTGCAGATATTGGTATAGATGTGGAGACAAGGAAACACTTTTATACTGCTGGTCAGATTGCAAATTAATACAGCCTCTATGGAAAGAAGTATGGAGAATCCTCAAAGAGCTAAAAGTAGACTTTCCATTTCATCCTGCAATCCCATAACTAGGTATCTATGCAGAAGAAATAAAACCATTTTACCATAAGGACATTTGCACTAGAATGTTCATCACAGTTCAATTCACAATCGCCAAGACATGGAATCAGCCCAAGTGGCCATCAGCTCATGAATAGATTAATAAACTGTGTTATATTCAGCCACAAAAAGATGGAGACTTTACATCTTTTGTATTAACCTGGATGAAGTTGAAGAACATTTGTAAAGTATCACAAGATTGGAAAAGCAAGTATTTAATGTATGCAATACTAATATGAAACCAACAGATAAACAATTGTATGCCCACATGAGAGATAAACACAATTAAAAATAAGGGGGAGGTGGGAAAGGGGACAGTGAAGGAGATAGCGGGATTGATAAGCTCTTACCTAATAGGCCCAATGTAAAGGAATACAGCACGTCCCCAAGTAAAGGGCTCAACTACAACTTAAACTTTACTTTGTCTTTACCAAAGGCAAACCACATAACCTAATCATTTATACCCTCATATCAATCTGAAGTTAAAAAAAAAATTACAGTACACATTTCTTGCACAGATATTGACCTATGACAGCCCAGTCAGCATCCTTCCCTGAGATTTTATATGCTCAAATTGAAATAGAAAAGCTTTCTCCTATTTCCAGGGCAACTGTCAGTATGTGTAATCCACAGCTGTCAGAAGCTATACTCCCAACCTCTGCCTTCCTGCCCAAGAAGGAAATGAGGCAAAGAGAAGGAGGGGAAAGGAGCGAGAAGGAAGAGCAGGAGAGGAAAGAGAATGGGGGAGAGGCCAATCATTGGAGTCTTTGCATCTAGTCATATATTCTCTGGTCATGTCTTAAAGACAGCCCCAGCCCTGCATTTCTGTTATCCCAACCAATACATTTATTTTTCTTAATTTGATCTGGTTTCTGACACTTGCAGCTGAAAGTCTTGGCTCATCTAAGTGTCTTAGATGTGCATCTTAGATGTGCATCTAAGTGCACATCTGTCTATTTAACATTGCCTCGCCCCACTAGACTTGAGGGCAAGGACCGATGTAAAAACATTTTCCGTGCCTGTTGTTTAGTAGTTGCTCAATAAATATTTACTTAAAAATAACAGAGTGTTCTGGGAAAGTTAAATTGTGCATATGCCTTAACTGTAGGATGCTTTGAGAATGGCAGGGCTAATGAAGGTGATAAACATGTAGGGGAAAATCATGAAGGACTTTTTAAGGCATGAAATATATTTAGCATCTGTGCTATCAATTAAATTTCTGGTCTAGATCCTTCTCTGCTATAAAAATGCACCCACTCAGCTGCAGAGAGTCTTCTAAAGTCAAAAATTCATTAAAATATAATTGTGCTCTCTTGTGTCTTTGGCCAGGTGGAGAAGCTGGTTTCAGCAGGGTGCATATGAGGCCAAGATAACAGATGTGACTCTTTGGTAGGCCTCTTTTCTTCATTGTAATGCATGTCCAGCTGTCTGGCAACCTTGTACTTGAGCTCATAATGAGAATGGGTGAGAGGGTGTTTCAGAGCTGGCATAGATCCACTAGAAAGAGCTCAAAGCATTCTGCTGGGGGGTATCAACATCTTCATCTTACTCAATAGGAGACAATTTTATAAATACAAGACCTTTGCCTACAATGCTCTTTGACTAGCGAAATCAACATCAAAAGTTCAATCTTCATAAAATCTACGTAAGTTCTTTCCTTGTTTCACTTGTGGCGCACATCTGTTTATTTTCTTGACATGAGTTGCACATTACAAATTCGCTCTGTACACGGATGGAAAGTATTAGTGGGAACATTGACTGCAGCTGTCCTTTTCAGAGTCTGATATCGTTTGCAACCCTGCTTTGTATACTTTTTCTTTTTAGACGCGTTAACTAAAAACGAGTTCTTATGCCTGCTCACAAAGTATCAGCAATTCCATCCTCCCACTAGCCATGATTATAGACTTCAGCTAGCTTTGCTTTATCAAATATGTGGGACATTTCTCCTAACCACACGCTCCTACTTGGTGTTGCTGCCCTCACTCGGTTTATTATAAAGTGGCTTTTGGAAACTGTCTTCTCATTATCTACTTAAACGCAGACCAATAATGTAGATTTGTAATAAACAAGTTATTGGTCTTATGAACTGGATCCTTCTGACTCCTTTGGAAAACAAATTGTCCTGTGTCAGGTTAACTAAGGTTGATGAAAGAGCTCACAACCTCAAGAGCACCAAGGGGAGTGGTGCCACATTCCTTTGTAATTTTAATAAGCATGGACCACAATGGCACTGGAGTTTGGTGCTATTCTGCCACTTTTGTGAAAGAGTTACAGCAGCTTGGGTTTTCTGCTTTTCTCCTCTCAATATGTCATCAGTTTTGGACAGTAGTCAAGCTAACCCAATTTAATGACATCAACGTTGAAAGCTGGATATATCACATAATTGAGCCTGACATCATTCTCTTTGGGTTTAAGTATTGCATGACTCTTTTTGGTATAGATTTAATTGTAATTTCATGAGAGTAGTCCACTCTTTCTGCAAAATACTTTATTGTGTTCTTGTTTCTGGTGACCTTCATTGTTTCTAAAGGGGGAAAGTTATTTCTCTATTTAATTTTGATTTTTTTGGTTTATTCTTTCTGCCAAAATATTAACCATTTCTCCAAAAATAGACTACATCTATAAATAACTTGAGAAACAAAGATATGACCAAAAATACGTTACTCGTTTTCATTCAGCATGACTATTACTTTAATGGGGATGTAGGCATATTCATCTGTTTCATGCCTGCCTCCAAGGTCATAATGACTCAGATTCTGAACACACAGATGATCATATTTATTTAGTCATGGTGATTCATATATGGCACTTATATCATTAAGAATATTGGTGAATATACATCTTCTGTGGCATTAAAGCCACATCCATGTAAATTATAATTTGAAGTGTTCTCAAAATTAAGTGTCCTTAATTATTTACAGATCACTATATTGTTTTAATTTTAAGATGTATTTGTCCAATGTGACATGCTATAGTTATCCTTGCATAGCTCTTAAAGCCTTAATAAACAACCTTTCCAATCAATCAACTGTAGTTGGGATTATCCCACAGGAAATTATATGGCATTGATTCTCTTGTCCCATTCCCACAACTGTACAATTTGAAACTGCTCTTTGAACTGACTATTCTCCTGGCAATAATAGAGTTTAGACTGGATTTTTATTTATTGTTAAGGAATGAAGATCAGAACTAAAAACGCGGGGAATAAACATAGCGTGGGTTTTAATTTCTTCTTGAACAGTATTACTAATTCAGAGGTTATTTGGGGCCTTAAACATGATTGGATTCTATCAATTCCCTGCCTGGGTCTCCATGGCTTGAGTGACTGACATAGGAATAAAATACTAAATTTATTCACTAACTGCTAACAGTATTTTATATGTTCGTGAAGAACACCAGCAATGCTAAAAGTGAAATAAATAAAAACTCCAAGTTGCTGTGTGTCTTTTGCAATGAAATATTTAATCAAAACTAAAAATATTCCAGCACTTCTCCTCTTGGTGAAAGGATCTTTGATGATGTTACATAGGAAGTATTCCTAAAATACCACAAAAATACCCTTGCATTGCGACTGCTGGGGGAGGAATTTTAATAGTGCTACACAGGAAGAGTCCCTGAATGGCTGTTGATGGGGCAAGGATATTTAATGATGCTACACAGGAAGTACCTCGCACTAGTACTGCTGGGCTAGTGTCAAAGTACTGCACGATGGGGAATGTTTTCAGCATGGTACCAGGCAGAAGATAACTCTTACTGCCAAAAAGAGACTGAAAATATCTTTCCTGCTGCCAGAGTATGCTTAGAAGACTACAAAATGCAGAGAAAGTGCTGACTATGCCAAAAAGAATAGCGTGAAGTGGGAGCCCCCCTGTGTAAGAAATGTTGCAGGGTGGAGACATTTCTGAACCTAACAAGTAAAACAGCCAGACTGCAGTTTGGTGAGTGAAACAAAAATCTCTGCAAAAAAAGTTTTAGTGTGGAATGGACTTGAAGCTTTGCACATAGGCAGCCCAAGAATGTGTCAACAAGGCCCTGAATGAGAAACCCACATCCTGTAGGAAAGAAACGAGGCAAGGCATTTTCAGCAAACCACAGTAACTCCAAGAAACAGAAATAATGCAGGTGGAGAAGAGCTTCTGAGACAGCACGGACAACATTCCCTGGCCATGAGAGTGAAGAGAGTTTAACAAACCCTTACTCATAAGGATGTGAAGCTGGAAAACTGAACTACACTGAGTAAAATTTATGGTTGTTCTATAGTGAATGAAGTCCCCATGGTAACAGAATAGTAAAATCCATAAAGTTCTCTCATTCCAACAAACCCGTCTATGGTCTTCAAAAAGTCTTGAGTTAAAAATCACCTCTGGGTATTGTAATTGATAGAAATCTGAATGTACTATGTACTTAACCAGTACAGTTAAAATCCTGGCATCTTGTACGGGCAAGCTGTCCTCTTCATCCTTCGGAACATAAATTCATCCATGAAAGACATGGAGAATCCAATGGTCCATCCTGTTCAACTACTGGACTTACCTGCAATTAATTTCCTTTCTTGGAAGGTGACAAGATCAGTGTAAGAGTCAAGATGATCAGTCTCTGGTCTCCTGAAAAATAGCCTGAAGGGTTCTCTATGTGGTGAGTCTCTATGATCAGAGGTAAGAAACCTCATTATTAATATTAATATTTCTCCAGTTGTACGGCATTGTCCGAGCAAATATTGTGACCATAGGTAAAATGGTGAGCATTTATAAATAAATGACTCCAGATTTCTTCCAAGCTCTCTGCATTTCTAATCATTCTTATATTGCTACCATTTTTCTTTCTTTTACTATATTTATCATCTTCTAATAAGCTATATGATTATTATACCTGTTGTTGGTTGTTTGTCTTTCTCATTGTTGGAATTTACAGCCTCACTAGGACAAGTTTCTATACCGACTTTGTTTACTGATGTATCCCAAGCAGCTGACGAAAGTACCTGGTGCAGAGTAATTTCTCAGTATTTATTTATTTCAAGTGTTGAATGAATAAAGTCATCAGCCTCAATGTTATATTCTGTCCTCTAAGTCACTTCTATCTAGAAAATATGTTCCCATTGACCAACAGGTTAATAAAGAGGCTATCATTTCTTTTTATCAAAACAGGAATTCTGGGGCTAGGCACGATGGCTCATGCCCATAATCCTAGCACTCTGGGAGGCTGAGGTGGGTGGATTGCCTGAGTTCAGGAGTTGGAGACCAATCTGAGCTAGACCGAGACCCTCTTTCTAAAAAAAAGACAGGCATTGTGGGAGGTACTTGTATTCCCAGCTACTTGGGAGGATGAGGCAAGGGGATCACTTGAGCCCAAGAGTTTGAGCTGTGAGCTATAATGCTATGGCAGTCTACTGAGGGTGACAACATGAGACTTTGTCTCAAAATAAATACATAATAATAAATAAATAAACAAACGGGAATACCTCCTCTATTTTTCTATTATATTCTTGGAACAACTCTCTGTAGTCCCTTAAGTTTCTATTGTTCAGTCACTTCCTATTCATCATTTTTTCCTTATCCCCTATGCCCACATCATCCTAGAGGCAGATCCTACATGTGATTTCTACATAATGGCCCCTGCTATAGTATTTCTCTAAACTAGGGATTGCATTTAGGCATCATATAGCTTGCCAACTCCAACTGGTCAGTAGAGATTTCCCAAACAACTGTGTGTACATAGGTTCTGGTGACATTCTGAAAACATTCTGCATCTGATAGGGATGGTGGGGATGCCTGTCACGGAACATGTAATGATATCATGTCATCCCTGGTTTAGTCCCTCATCAACTCATACATTTAATTTAGCAAATCTCTTCATGGTGCCAAGTTTTAGTTCACTCATTCTTCAATATCTTTAACATGAAAGTTTTGTAACAATCTTCCTCAAAAAATATTTTAATCATGTTTCTCTCCCACCACTCAATAATTTATAATACCTCCCTATTGTCATTATGTCCAGCTATATCTTTAATCTAACTGATCAATTACTGATTCTCAGAATTCTTGCTCTAGCCAAAGGATTTTCCTGTTTTCCTTACATGCTTTGCCCAACCCTGTCCAAGTCTCCTTACATAGAGCTGCATGTTGTACCTGAAACTACCACCCTGCTTTTTCTTGCCAAATACTTCCTTTATCTCTCTGAAATATAACTTCCTTAGGAAGCTTTCTATAATTAACCACACCTGATGGGTTGCACCTCCACTCTATCTCTTTTCAACACTGCTATGTAAGACTTGACTTTATTTTTTACATGACTTTCTAGAGAAATATTGAGCTATGTCATAAATGGGTAGGACTGAACTACCTGTAACATGCATCTGTGTTCCTCCCCAGCAGTAGGGACAGGGCTACGTGCTGATTACAGACGAAGCCCAAACATCTTCCCCTCCTGTTCAGAGCACTACAGGCATACTCAGGAATAGAGTTCAATGGATTCGTGAATTGGAGGTGACGGCATTGGCCGTGGCTCGACTTTAGGGCAACGAGTTTGGAAACTGCAATGGTTATGAGTTAAAAACAGCCTGGAATCCGTCCATCTCGAATTCTTAGAAACATTTAAGTCAAGGTGGATTCAAGGATAACCATAGGAAATAGCCTACTGAAATAATTGGAGCTCAGGTGTCTAATAAAGCTTAAGAATTTAAAACATTAGCTACTTTCTCAAATCCATCCAAACTCTTTTCAAATATGCCAAAAGTACTTATCCTTCTCATGCAAAAGTTCAGAGATACTCTGTGCTACAAATGGGGGCAGCTATGGAGTTCAAGACAACAAAGCCCAGGCTGAACAGAACAATCCCCAAACTGGAAGTGTTCTGTAGCTACTAACTTCACAAAGGGCTCTCTAAGTCTTACCTAAATTGACCTCATCTACAGGAGACACTCTCTCCAACTCCTACCAAGAAAGCCAGCTTGGATCTGAGCCCTTAGAGAATCTATTCAAATTGTACTGAGCAACTACAATATGACAGCCATGATTCAAGGCTCAGGAAATTTAATACTAGATAATTCCTTGGGGGAATCTTTAATCTAACAGTGGTGACAGCCCTATAATTAGATAATTTCATTATGACAATACAGATCCAAGATGAAAATGTGAACAAAAAGTAATGAGAAAACACAAAGGTGCATGTCACCCAGCCGGAAGTTTTAAAGAAGGGTTTCTGGAAGAGGTTATATTCGAACTGGGTCTTCACATTTATACAGGAGTTCACGTGGTGAAGCAAGACAGTAGAGCTGGACAATGTGTGTTATTTATTATGCTTTTGATGAAGACACAAAAAGAAGTAACACAAAACTTTCCTCCTCAAGAATGTCACAATATTACTGAGGAGTTAAGGTGGGCCTATGAATATATAAACACAAGTTCAAGTGGTTCAGATGCAAACCTTCTGGATTCAGAGGCAGAAGGAGGGGTCATTGGGGTGGGGAGAAGTTAGGTAAGGATGTGTCATTAGTGGGGCACATGAGGCAGATCTTGAAATAAAGACAGAATTTGGGTGTGGAAAAGTATTTAGTGTAGCAAAAGCCAGGGAATAGAGGTGGGGGAGGAGTAGGACATCTGAAGAATACTGGCAAGTGGGCCAGTATTCTAACTTGTGGGCAGTCTTGACTCCTAAGATAGGTAACTGAAATCTGGCATGTAGAGGATGAAGAGCCATCGGAGTTCTTGAGTGGGGCGGTAATACTATCAGAGATGCCCAAAAGATAGCAGAAGGACAAAAAATACGTCAGAAATGGGAAGGGTTAACATTGAGGAAACTTTAGTTGAGAAATAACAAAGAACACAGGAAGTGCAATGAGAATGATAAGAAAATAATGAATTTAAGAAGTGCATAATTAACAGAATTGCCAACCACTTACATTTGTCTTTAGATAATGTGTTTTCATTTTTATGGAGGGGATCCCTTTTTATCTCTGCATTCCTCTGGCTGCAAATGACCCCCAGTACTGAAATATTATAATCACTCAGTTAATAGTAAAAGGATTCCTAGTTTACTCCTTCCAAAGGGATGGTTTCCAAGTCAAAACTCTAAAACTTCAATTTATTTTATGTGGACACAATACAGATTCCTCCCATGCTCTATAAGATAACCTCATAGAGTTGTTCTGATGAGATAATAAAGGATACAGTGTATAAAAGATAATTGGTTCATATACATTTATTAGTATTATTAGTGTAATTCTTCCATATCAGTGACTGTGTATAAGATTCATAAAGAGAAAATCTCAACCACTAAAATAAGGTTCTTAGTACTTGGCATCATGCCTACCTCTCAGTGAACTTGGCAAACAGAAGCAGGCTGAAGAGACAGACCCTGGGAGGGCAATTAGGGAGATTTCTACCCATTAAGTAATTCTCTGCTCTGTACTGAGCATGAAAGAATACATGGAAGATTTCTATAATCAAACTTCTGTCCCCCAGGGAGCTTATATCCCACTTAGTACTGTATAATAAAAAGTAATACAGGGAGGCCATAAAGTTCATGTGCACTCTCAAATTGCCTACTAGTTTAAATTGCACATGAACTTTATGGCCTTCCTACGTATGTATGGAGTGAGTGACTTTTGACCAAGTCCAACCAGGCAGAAGAATGTGCCTGACGCTTTGAAATATGTAAAAAGAGGGTGAAGAAAGGCTCCTGTGTCCATCCTTCTCTTTGCCATCTGCTGTTGTCAATCTCTCAAAACTCTGATTAAGCCACCATCCTTTGTGAAGGCTGTTTTTGACTGCAGTTCCCTTCCCTCTGTCCCATCCCACCCTGACATGCTGACCTTGGCTGTATACTTTATCACCCAGACTTCATGGTTGTTTCTTAAAGGTCTAATATTAGCCCAACATTCTGGCTAACATCACCCTTTCTTTATGATATTTGTGGGACTTAAAGAGGACCCAGACAGACAAGAACTTTAAACTCTGTTATTGCCCTTTGTTGACACTTCCAACAAGTTAATTGTCTGCTTGCCTTCCTGTAATTCCTTTAATTACATGCCATTAGTGACCACTAATACATGCAAGAGTGTTTGATTTTCATAAACCTTACTTTCCTTACCCATCTGCAGAACCTTGTCAAAGCTTTCACATCAGTCAAAATAGAAAGTGAGGCAAACGAAGCACATTCACATTTAACCTTTGGGGCTAAAGTAAAAAATAAACGATAATTCATGAATGGGCCAGTGTTCCCCTCTGTAGTGGTTACATACATATGCTGTGTGCTCGTTTATAAGACAGCAAAAGTTAAAAGGGGTTGAGAAATAAAAGCTGCCTAATTGCTGCTATTATCTCAACTCAAGGAGAGAATTGCTGGGTGATATTATGAGGATCGAAAAACCATTGAAGATTTTATTGATGGAACACTTTTGCTCTAACTTCAAGGCACAGAAAATGAAGGTCATAATTTTAGTTTTTATGAGAACTTGATTGGGCATTTACATAGAAAGAGCTGAACTATGAGGATTCTAAGCCAATATTCTCTCTGCCACAGTTTTCTAGATTACATCAAAATACCTGGTACAAAGAACAGTTTACCCAGCACTGTAGTTTGGTAGGCTTTACCAAAGACATCAACTTCAAATCTGAGCAAATGACTGGTGTTGGGAATGGTTAGCTACAGGCTCCTTAGTTTGTCATCCAGTCCAAGAAAGAAAAAGAAAAAGCCACATCATTGGCAAAAAGTCAAATTCTGTGGCTGTCTGCTGGTTAGATACTTCTATCATAATTCTCTTGCTTATTAAAGCATCAAATAGACTAAATGTATTTGTAATGATAGCAATATGCTTTCCTACAAAGAGACAACTATTTTAAATTGCACATGAACTTTATGGACACCTTGTATAAAACGATTCATTTTAGTCTTAATTACCAGAATTTGTGATTTGAGTTTCTTTTCCTTACTGGAAAAATAGGTTATTTTAAGTCATTCTTGACCTTTTCTTGCAGTAGACTAATGGTAACAGTTATGGTAACAGTGGAGGGGCAGCTGGCCAGGGTTGGGCACGTGAGCTCTCTGTAGTTAAGAGTCATCAATGTTTCTAAAATGGATGGCCCCATCTAGGTGAAGCTGAGAAGATGATTTCATTAGCCAGGTGTTCCTCACTGCGTACTCTACCCAGGTTATCAGGATAGGACTGATAACATCATTTTTATGCAGCTTCCTGTAAGGGGTCATGTGGTATTTAGAAACACTCACCTTTTCAGAGGAAACCAAAACCAAAACAAGTACCATATCATTAGTTCAAGGGAAAGAATATATTTTACTGAGATTCTGAAAATATCTAGTGTGTGAATCTAGTCAAATTTTGCTTAAATGAATTAGCATTTGGGGGAAAATAAAATAGATTCCACATAATGAAATGCCAGTTTTCATCATCACTGGTCCTACATCATGATCTCTAATCACATAACAGGATCTTTTAACATGACAATTAAGTATTATTATCTCCTTTTTCTTCAAATACCAACAAATTTTTGAACCAAAGATACATTTATACTTAAAGATACATCCTACTCAAGCCTCATAGAAAAGGAAGAAGGTCCTAAGACAGTAAATGCATCAGAGTCAGGAAAAAAAAATGTAAGAAATGAAGCAAAAGGAATCTTAGTCTAGGGTGAGTGGGACGAGTGCATGAGAGAAAAAAATGGAGCGAATTAAATCAGATGGCATGTGTGGGGCCTGTGAGCACCAGTCTACATCTAAGTCCCTCCAGCCCTACTCCCAGTATTTGTTTCTTTCTTGATTTTCCAGTATTTGTTTCTAACACAATTTCAGGCTTTTATTGAGGGAGACAAAGCATGAGGAAGGTTATAAACTTGGCCATTGTTAGATGAAAAAAAAAATCACATAATTGTAAGCCATTTCATACCTAATTCTAGGCTGTTTGAAGGCTCCATCGTTGCTTTTTTGTAATTGAACCTGAAAATAATGTATATTACATTCTCAGATTCTTCACACACACAAAATGAGTACTATAATTAGGTCCATTTTTTAAAATCAAATAACAGCTTACATGTTAAGATTATCAAATTCATTCAGAATTTTTCTGAAGTGAAACCTTTAAATTAGCGAGATAAACTAAACCCCTCTTACCCTGATACTAAATGACTTTTATGGCTCCTTTATCTACCAATTCTCCCAAGAAATCTATGCTTTAACTCATCACCAGCATCCAGAATGGGGTTGAATGAATGAAGTGTCAACACCCCAAATATGAAGGCCTGTCCTGTCTCCCTGCCTCTGCCCACAATGCCCTACCTGCCTCCTCTGCCTGGAACATGATCATTATTTCCTTCAAGATCCTGTGACACAGGTTTCTCCAACCATCCTCTTGGTTCTCACCGCTCTCTCTACAAACCCCCAACACAGCAGTATTGGGCACAACTTAAGGAAAGTGCTCATGTGCTCATCCTGAGTCTCTGGGCAGGGTTATTCAATAAATGGGCAATAAGTAAGAGAATATAGAGATATTTTTACATAGAAAGGGGGGAGGCACTGAAAGGAGGGGAGCCCAATCCAATATATCACCCCAAACTTCAGGGGCAGTGATTATGCTTTTAATTTAGATATATAAAAACTAACCTGATGTCATGTTTCCAGACCTATTTTCCAATACTTTAAGTTCTGTGACAAGATGTGACTTAGTGTGAACTAGGATGCTGTCAGCGTTCCTCTCCCTCAACCCCATCCTTCTGCTGAACTCTGCCCTGCAACCCTTTCCTTCCCAGGAATCACAAGCTCTCTTATAGTGAGTGTGTAGACTTTAGGTTGCCTCCACAAACACACAGCCTTCCAACAAATCAAATATTCAGTCAAGGATTCTACAGTCAGAAAGCTTGAGTTTAACTAAAGCTTTCTAGATATTCTATGTGACAAGGCTTTGCTACTCTAGGCCTTGTTTTCCTCATCTGAAAAATAAGGAGAATACTTCACCAGGTTGTTGTGTAACATAAAAGACTGTGCATGCAAATGACTTAGCACTGTGCCTACCACACAAGCAGGGCTCCCATATATTGGCATTTTGGAGCATAGGTCAATGAGAGCGCTTTCCTATTTCAACAAACATTAATTGAATGAACGCACACTACCTGCTTGGCACTTATGTTGGTCAGGTTAGGCTCCATTACACAAGTCGCAAATTGATCCCTCAATCTCAGTGACTTAATATTACAAAGGCTATTTTCTTGTTCCTATTTCATATCCAATGGAGGGTCAGCAGGGAGTCTGCTCTATGGGGATCCAGTTCACTCACGGGTTCAAGTTGATGGAGACTCTGCCATTCTGTACCTATGTCATCCAGAACACAGGCCTGCTAGATTGCTATGAAATCATGCCACAAAATCATACCATAAAATTGTGAAACACTGAATCTGGGCTTTTACTGTCTCAGTCTGGAAGCGACATACATATCACTTCCAATCCCATCCACTGTCCACAATTGCTCACAGCGCTCTGCCTAATTACAAAAGGGCCAAGGAATACAGGGGGAACGACAAAGGGCCCACTTGCTGAGCATCACTATCTTTGCCTCAATTTAAGCATCAGGGAAACAAAAACACCTAAGACTTAGCGCCTCTTTGCATGTAGCAACTTGCATATGTATTAAACGTCTTTAGTAAGCCAGTACCAACTACTGGAGTGATACTGCATACATGAGAATTTCATGGAGGCCTCACAAGACTTCTTGAGAAGAATTCAATTTTAAATGACGTTTTGGAGTCATATATGACATATGCTGCAAAATATACACTCCTAACTTTAACACTTAATGTCATGAACCCCTAGTGCAGTAAGGTTTGCACTGCTTACAAATAACAATGCTGATGGTTTATGTTTGTGGTAATTTCATGGGAAAATAGAAAATACTTTCAAAGTATTGAGTAAATGTTCTACAACTAATTAACCCTCAATTTACTTCTCTATTCTGGGAGGACAGAGACTTCTGGCTAAGAGAGTCTGACCCCGGTGGCAGCGTGGGCTGGGGGATCTGGAGGTGTGTCTTTCTCTGGGCTCAGCGGTGACCCTGTTGTCATGCAGCCTTCAGCTTCTTCCGGACTAATTCTTCCATGAGCCCAAAAGCAAGGCGACAAACAGACAGGAACTAGGCTAGAATTCTTGGCCTTCTATTCGGCTTCACGAGCCAAAGGGAAAAGAGGCCACTTTCCAAGGTCCAGCCAGCGAGGAATTAAGCCTCCTCCTCCTTTTCTCTTCCTTTACCCTCCCCAGACTTCCCAGGCTTCCGGCTGCCCTGGCCAGCTGGGAAAAGACAGCCTTTCCAGACCCTGTAAGCTGGCCAGCAAGTTTTTTTTTTTTTTTTTTCCTTTTAAATTGCACGTAAGAGTCAGAATTGGGAGATTACAAAGCCACCGTCACAGTACAGTCACTAATAGATGTCTTAAGAGACCAAGGAGAAAGAGTTTCTGGGTCAAAGGAAACAAAAGAAAATGGTGAATTTCTACCAGTGTAGTCATGATTTTTCATAGTTTGCTGATAATCAAAGCAAACCTCTTCCTTCCAGGGGACCCCAGGCAGTCTGGAAGACGTGTCTCTGAAATCCGTTTAGAGCCATATTTCATTAGTTTTATTTTATGAGAAGCTTTCTTTTTGAGCATTAACCCCAATTCTCTAATGCATGAAAAATTTAAGTTGATACTTTATGAAGAGGTATAAATGTTGGTACCACATCTCTATTTTATATACAGACTTCCTGGGGACTGGAGGAACAGCCAGTTAGTGACTCTCTCTCCTTCAGAGGGTTTAATGTGAACCAGGCAACTCAAGCATGATTACTGAGTTTGACCAGCATTAGAGATCTTTGCTAAAGTTGGCCTTGCTATCTCTGGGCCTGGGACCTCTCCTGGCACAGCCACGCACCAGAGTCAAGTGGTGCTGACTCGCTGATTTGGCCTGACATTGTCAAGGGGCCACTGGGCTTCACAAATCCTAAATCTTTCCAGCACTGGTTGTGAACTGGAGCCAAAACGAGCTCTGAGGTGGCCCAGGGGAAGCCTAGGAGTGGAGGTACTACAAACCGTGAAGTACGAGGCTGCTTCTCCTCTCCACAGAGGACTGACTGTCCCTCTGCCCGCCTTCGTCTCCCTTCCCACAACTATCCTCAGGCTGGTCCTAGGAAGAGGCAGAGTCTGAATCTCTCTTTTCCAGGAACCTCCTATGCCCTCCGTGGGAACAGAGAGCTAACTTCTCCCAGGTACTTAGAGCTTCAAAAGCTCAGTACTAGGCAAGAGCCCAAGCTCTTTTTCCAGAAAAATGGTCTCTATTTACTCTACATCTACATGACTATTAGCAACCTCGAAGTTGTGCTTCACAGAACAAAAGCACATTAAAACTTAAAAATACCTTTAACCTTCACCTTAGATTGCAGTGTCCAGTTTGAATCATGAAAGCAACATTTTCCACTTTCACCAATGTCAGGATCCAATCTTCACCTACCTCTCCCCTCTACACATGTGTCTCATTTAATCTTCCTTTTTTATACCAAGGTTATTGATATTTTTTAGGTGAGGAATCTTCAGCTCAGAAGAAATCATGACACAAATCCTAAGATCAGCATCACACAGATTATACAAAGTGGAGGTGAGATTTGACTCTAGGTCTCCTTGGCCACAAAGGCTCTCTCACTCCTTCCGCTATACGGAGGCATCTTCAGGCCTGTGATACAGGCCTGGGGCCAATTAGACAGTGAGGGACAATGGCTGATCACACTCCAGCCTCCCCACTGTGTCTCCTGGTTTACCGAATCTGTTTTTCACATGGGTTTTCCATAAAAAATTTTCTTTGAAGATAGGAAAAGTTAGAACACAGTCCACTACATCATTTGGCCTCCTATTTTAGACTTCCTACTTAGGAAAAGGTGAGAGCTAAGAGAGCAATAAATAACTGCTGAAATATCTAAGGATAAAATTACTGTGGGATCTTGTGTTAATTGCCATGTTAACTTACTAGACATTCAGAAAGGATACCTTATATTCCCTTCTGGCCCAATCTCATCTCCTAGGCCAAAATATTAATTAAAGAATATGAAAATGACTAAATTTCAGACTCTTAATATCTTACGTAGGAGGAAAAAAAATCAAATTGTTCCTACTCTTGTGATTTGGAAAGGATGGCCTACTGAAAATGAGGACAAGTGAAATTGGTTCTTATGCTAATATTGCCAATATTTAGATAAGTGACCCAGAACAGGGTATGTCACCTTCTGGGTGGGAGATTTTAAAAATGCCATCATTTTAAACATGTTCTGATTTCTCTGCACAGCCGGGGATATCTCAAAGCACATCAAAGCACAGAATGTTAGAACCCACCCTAGTGTCTGTTCCAGTGGCATTTTGGCGCCTTTGAGAATGGAAAAGGCAAAGCCAAGGTGATGGGACCTCAAAGCTCAGCTGCCATCAGTGGCTCCCTGTCAGTCACAACTGCTGTCTGGCTTTTTGGCAATGTCCCTTAACTTTGCTTTCTAATGCTAAAACATGTGTGTCCTGTTCCCTTCTCTTTCCCTCCTCGTCCTCCTCTTCTCTTTTTCCCTTCTCTCTATCCCCACAATGTATGTGTTGTGTGTGTGTGTGTGTGTGTGTGTGTGTGAAGGACAGCAGCCAGGCAGTCCTCTCACCACTAGAGGTTGGTGCATTTCAGGACATATCTTCCTAGCCATGTGTCTAGCTCCCCTTACAGAAAGACACCTTCAGATGCAAACAAAGGAGAAAGTCCAAAGCAGCCTACCTTAGTAATGTAGCTCCTCCCACTGGCCCCACCCCCTAGTCTGGCTCCAAACCCAAGTGATCTGGGTCTGTCTGCCAGCCTGCTCTCTACTGCCATCTCATGGTGAGCTAGCCTCCTTCTGAGAATTAGCCTCCTAGTGGTGCAGCCCCTGGCAGAAGCACACAGAAATTAGGAAGGGTCATGTCTGCCAGAGCAATAGTATTTAGAACACAGCGCGTAGGACATGAAGGCTGAAAATACCAAGAGAATTACAGAATGAGTCGAAGGTTTAAGCAAGGTGTAGATCCAAACTTGATTTCAAGAAGGAACAATTAAGGAAAAAGTGACATGAGAAAGATGAATCCTGAATCAGAAGGTCGTATCATTGGGGGAGGGGAAAGGGATATTTTTAAAATACTAGCATCTTGGAGATATATTTATAGGAACTGACAGACACAATCCTGTACCCAAGGTCAGCAATGATTTCAACACAGTGACCATGCCAGGGTGTCAGTGTCGCGCAGGGTCTGTAAAGGCATTCACAGTCACAGTGAAGTCCACTCAGTCACCCCACACCTGTGTGAAAAGAATTGCCAATTGCTCCGACCCTGTTCCCTCCAATGTTCCTGAGGCGAAACAGTCCCATGCCAATTAACAGTCTTTCCCTGGCATTCAGTTGCTACTTCTATTACTTGATCATAATCAGAAGTATTCCCATCTACAGATCACAACTTCCCTTCCTGTGTGGACCCTTCAGGGCCATTACAGAGTACACATTTAGTTATGGAAAGAATACATTTTACATTGAAAGAAATTTGGAAATAATCCACAAATGATTTTTAATGTACGATATATAGCCAACTGATAGACATTTTAATTAAAATGGTGTGCTTGAGCAATACTTTTATTATTTACCTTTATTTACCTCCTACCATGTTTTTCCAAATTGGAAATAAGGGTTTTAATAATGAAACTTGTAGTTTGAGATATGTTAAATCAAGAATCTAACCCAACTTGACCCCTTAGTCAAGAGCATCTAAGGCCAATGTGAGGCAAAAATCCAGATTAGATTAAATATATCTCTAAGAAGAATGACTCTTCCAAGTTCAAACTTAAATCAAACAGTAGTATCATTCCATATGGAAGAGACACAACAGAAAAAGTCTACGCCTTACTGTTAGAGGTCTTGGGTTTTCCCAGGATTCTGGGCTGTCAATCTGTGACCAGGAGATCCAGGACTCTGTATTCTACAGTAGATTGAAAAAGAAGGAAATGAAAAAGTATTAGAGTAGCCACAAATGCAGCGAAAATGTGTTGCCTGTAGCCTACTAAAGAAAGAGAAAATAAATTGGAATTAGCTTCATAATCCCAGTTTATCTAAGCAATTCTGAGCTTTCAAAAGGATTTCTCCCCACAAAACCAATATATAAACCAACAGTTTTGTACAAGGCCTGACAAAGCATGAAACATGGTTATTGCAGGTACATATAACTCCATCAGAATCAGGAAAAGAAATGAAGTCACTCCAAGGCACATAGGAACAAAGTTATCTCTTTTTCAATAATTATGATCCATTCATGAGAAGTCTTATTTTGCTTCAAGCATGTCTCTAAACTTTGCTAATCTCTCTTTTAACTAATTTAGTTGCAGACAAGATTCAACTAGGATTTATTAATAGGGTTTTGTTTCCATGGTATTCATATTTACATGTCTTAAATTTATCACAAGTCATGGGAGTTTCCATTTGCTGACTTATAGCAGAAATAATGTATATGACCTTATAAAGTGGTTTTAAACTTAAGGGTGAATAAACATATAAAGTAAATCTTAAGTAATATTTTTGATATATCTATCATAAAGGTGACAATACATGACTAAGTTTAAGCAATAAAGTTTATGTAAGTAAGAGAGATGAACAAACCTGGGAGATTGGAAACTATATGGGAACAATCAAGTATTTCTTTATTAACTTTGTCTCTAATATCTAGCAGTGGGTACTTGAGAAATATTTCTTTTATATAAATGAACAAATAAACAGCTTCTGGAGAATCTAGACGATGTCTAGAAGTGTGAGCTGCTGATGGGCATGGAACAGAGTCTATCCTTGTAATTCTAATATTGATTACACATCCTTAACCCAATGGTATTTTGTGAATATTTGTTGAATGTATGTAACCAAACAAAAGCAACTGTTCTAAAGTTTTGGGGATGAGACAATGGCATTCTAAGTCAAGGAATCTCTCTGGGTTCAAGATCTAAGAGGATGCAGTGTCTGAATTTTTAAAATAATAATAAATCCAAGTAAAAGTTCATCCACTTTCCATTACTACCTTGTGCTGACAATTCTCAGTCATATTAGTGAGATAATACTTTTCCCTACCAGGCAGTGAGTTCCCTCTACCCCCTACACGGCACACTGCTATGTTCAGAAAGATGAGCTATTTACCTAAAACAGTTAAAAAATTATGCGAATAACAAATCTGGCAATGACAGACTTTGTATACCCAGAGACCCCAAGAGATCAAAGGTCAGTGAAAAGGGAAATCCAGGACTTTTTTACATAAAGCAATTGCGAGAAGTTGTGGATGGGAGAGTAGAAGGTTGGTCTTGGGAATCATCATGAATGTCCTCCTGGTGTGTTGGTGAAGTGAGACGAGCTCAGCCCAGGGGAAGGACCACTCCCTCTGGCCCGAGTTTCTAACATTTGTGGACAAATATCATCTGGGCCCTTCAAAACTGAATGTTGAATACTGTCAATTTCTCTGTACTTTCTTGATGTCTTTGCTATGTAGAAAATAACCAAGGAAAATCAGAGATTTAATTCTTGCACAGAGCTTTAATTCTGCTCTGTCAATATATAAACTAAGGGGCTGCAGTAAGTAGATCACCTTCAGGAAGGTCTTGGTCAGCTGCTCTTGCTACCTTCTCTTTGGCCTGGAACTTGCTCCCCACAGCCAGCTTGCTTCATACCTGCTCCTTCCACAGGAGGAGTCAGACTGTGGACCTTGCTGACTCCCCCTTCCAGAATCCTGCACTCACTCACTTGGATGGAACTTACTCCTCACTGCCTGCTTCCCTGTGAGGCTAGTGCTCAGGGATTAAGCCACTTGTCTCCAGACCATTTTATTCTTTGTGTGATCGCAGCAGTTGAAGCAGGCACCATTTCTACTAATCCTGTTAACTCAGGACAAATTTTGCCATCGTGGGAAAACTCCAGTGCTAAAAATCACTTGCAGCTGCAACTGCTTTTTCAACAATGAAAAAACATAGATACGAATGTGCATATGCACACATGCATGTCATATAGGTATGAATATGCATGTGCATACCCGCACAGTGTCACACAGATACGAGTGTGCATAACCACATGTGCACAGTGTCATATAGGTATGAATATACGCACGTGCACACCCGCACAGTGTCACACAGACATGAGTATGTGTACTCACATGTGCACAGTGTCACAGAGGATATGAATGTGCATGTGCACACACTCCAGTATCACATAGATATGAGTGTGCACATGTACACTCTCACAGTGTCACAGAGATACGAATATGCATGCACACAGTGTCACACAGATACAAATATGCATGCACACACAGTGTCACACAGATGCGAGTATGCATGCACACACAGTGTCACCCAGATACGAGTATGCATGCACACATAGTGTCACACAGATACAAATATGTATGCACACACTGTCACACATATGCTTGTGCACACACTCACAGTGTCACACACTGAAAGGGGAGGAGAGAGTCTTCCCTTTTGGGCAAGGGTGCAGGGTGATTTGAGTAGGAGGACGACTCCAAAGAGTATAATACAACTTTAGTTCCTTGAAGGCTTGAGTACATCAGCCTCTCCACAGCAGTGGCAGTGCATGGTCTGCTGTGGCCACATAGCGGAGTCTCTGCAAGCCAACAGTCCCAGAGCAATAAAAAGGCTATGGATACATGGCTGGCAGATCTGGGAGCATCGGGAGGCAGGGTCCTTGGAATGGACCTGGGCACTGGTAGCAGTGGCTTGGCATATAGCAGACACAACAGGTATCACCAAAGGACCTGAAACAGGATGGGGGAGCAGGGGCAGGTAGCTGATTATATATAAGTGAATCCATGTCTTTCTGTGCACGTATAAGACACCTCAAGAGGGGATGCCTGGGGGGCTGAATTTATCCCAATAGCAACCAGAGAAAGACTTCTTTCTTATACCTTCTTAAGAGACAGGCAGAGGGAGTTTTCAGACAGAGACACAAAAGGGAAGCCATAGGAGAAAGGGTGGCAATGTGATCACAGGGGCAAAGAGTACAGTGACGTAGCCACAGGTCACGGCATGACTGGAGACCAGAAGACGGCAGAGGCAGGGCGTGCCTCTCTACAGCCTTCAGAGGGAGCTCTGCTGTGTACACGCCTTCATTTCAGGTTGTTGGCCTCCGGAGCTGCGAGAATAAATTTTTCTTTTAAACCACCAAGTCTCTGATAATCTGTTCCAACAGCCACTGGAAAGTAACACTGTCACAATTAACTCCTAAAAGGAGGAGATGCGTTTCAGGTCTGAGTTTGACTTTAAAGGTGATTTCCCCTCTGCTCCTCTGAGATTCCCCCCTGAAAGCCGTCAATACGCTGCAGCCATACGGCACGTGGCCCTTCCATGACACTGACGTCTTTAGCCACCATTGCCTACTATTTGGAAAAACACTTTGTAGCTTCCACATATTTTCTTTTGTAAACTAAATACTACTGGATAGATTCAGATTTAAATGAGATAGCTACACAGTCAGGAATATAGGATTGGAGTCAAGAGAATTCCTCATGGGCAGAGATGATGAGCAAAGAGTTTAGGGAGGAGAAAGTTGTAAATTATGAAGGAAAGGATGCATGCCTTTGGATAATTGCGAAGGACCTGGTAGAACATTTTGGGGTCCCAGAAGGTTTGAACAATATTTCCAGGGGAAAACTACAAGCTCTGTGAAGGATACGCTGTGTAACACAGTTTGCAATTGAAAATCTGATACCAAAATGAAAAACTAAGTAGATTTAGGATCAGTTGTTTCTGTTCTTGCCATTGTGGATTGTTGCTATTTCTTTAGGAATCTGAGGTATTCTTATTTACTTATTGAAGATCCTTTCCTCTTAAAAAAAAAAAAAAAAAAAAATGTCCTTCCCACATCCAAGTTCATTATTGAATTGGTTTTGTAGCAACAGCTCTTTGTGGTCAGGCATTTTCTTTCTGTCCACGTGCCTTGTTCAATGGCAGCTGTTTTGCTAAGGGATTTAACGAATTACAAACCAGGCCATGGACAAACAGAGGCACAAAGCTGAGTTCTTGAAGAACAGGTTTCAGTTTTCCTTCAGCTCTTCTCTCTCTTACCCAAGGTGAATTAAGTCATTTTTACAGTAGACAAAATAACCTGCAGTCTCGCCTAACCATAATAAAAAAGGGAAGGCCTTGTATCCACTGTATACATAGTGATCACAATTGGCTATGGCTCACAGAAAGAGGAAAAAACAATAGCAACAGACCACCACAACTAATGTGTTGTTCATTTTATCTGAGAACCCAAAGTATGTGGTTGTTTTAACTCTAGTTCATTAACATCAACAATTTAATCTCTAATAGGCAGAGAAGCAAAAAATAAGTTTATGTCCACAGTGGCAACAGTATTATTATTCCAGATCAATATTCACAAGGACCGTAGGAACGAGGTTCACTTTCCTCAAAAACATGTTTATTAACCATCTGAGAAGAGGGCCTGAGATGGGGCATCTGGGGTGTGTATAGTACCCACCCTGCAGAATTGCTACCATATGTAGTGCGTGCATGCTATGTAAGGCACAGTGCTGGGGGGCCTGGGTGGGAAGTGAGGAAATACAAGGTTTAAAGCACCATTCCAGACTTAAAGACCTAGTCAGTGAGATGAGGTGAATGTCTTAGATTTTAAATAATAGCCCCGAACAATAAAAAAAATGAATCCCAAGTAAGAGTGAGAGACAACAACAGCACGAGGCGGGACACATTTAATTATCAATAATTGCTAGAAGATGTCAGAGAAGCAGAGTCTGTCACACTAGAGTGGTCTGGAAAAACTCCATACCAGTACAAAGGTTGGAAATAAATCATAGTAGATGGAAAAAAAAATCAATATATAGAATCACCAAATGGCAACTTTGTGAAATATTCGACATGGTCTAGCAGTGCACAGGTCTGCCCTGCACGTGGCAGGACGCACTCTGGGAGTCATTGACTTGAACTAAGGTACATCTGCAAGTGGCAGTTTTCTTCCTTTACAGTATAAAAGTGAGTGCACAAACAGAACCATGTATATTCTTCATATATTTTATAAATGTGTCCTTGAAGTTCTAATCTCATGGATTTACCCTGTGGGGACTATTTGTGCATTTGTGCTGGTCATCCCCCTTACAGGAAGATGTGAGGACCAGATTTTCCATTCCGAACAGAGTGACTCATCCAAGAGCAGAAAGCAACTAAATTCCCATGAAAAAGCCTTTTCCCCAACATCCTGTACATTATCATTCTATCTGTAAGAGTTGACTTATGGCATCATTATTGTTATTACTAATTTGAATGCTGGGAAGACTGGCTTTCTACTATTTGTAATACTTTCATGAAATTATCAAATCCGACAGACAAACCTCAGATTCTTGGTCTACCACAATCAACTTAATAATTTTCCCAGCAAATATTATAGAATATTGCTTTATACCAGGGGGATGTTTCTGGGGTTGCAGATAGAATGCTGGGATGAGAAAGCACAAGGTGGACAAAGAATGAGTAGTCCAACCAATGAGGGTGATTTCAGTCGCAAGGTATGGGCCATGCACATTAATGGCAGTGTGATGAGATGAAGAGTGACTCTTGGGGTGGTGGAAGTGGGAGGCAGTTCTTTTAGACAGTGTGGTCACTAAGATCTTCTCCAAGATGGCCACATTTTGAATTCTTTGAAGTAAGAATTGAACAAAAGCAATGATGTGGGAACTAAACGGAGAATGGTCCAGACTGAAAGAAGAGCAAGTATAAGGGTCCGGGGATGGGAAGGAGTTTGTTCAAGAAGCAACAGGCAGGCCAGAAAGGCTATAAACAGTGAGACACAGGGAGTGGTTGGGACCGGAGCAGGAAGAGTAGGGAGGCCAGAGTCAAACCCTCTCTGCGCCAAGGAAAGGACTCAATCAGTATGTTTAGGGCAAACATCAACAGCATTTCACAAGTTGATGACAAATTTAGTTGAATTAATTTCTAGGTCATGATATCTGCTATTGTATGTCAAGATGCATATTGGTAGTAAATATTTTCTATACTTATGTGCATTAATCAAATCTATAACATTTGCCAAAGCTAGATTTGTTGTTCACATAGTTTGATAATCCTATGACTACTTAAATAAAAATTAAAGGATTTTTGTAATATGTCTCATTACTTTCCATTGCCCCTCCCACATTATTATCTGCACAAAAGTTTGGAAAACAAAGAAAAAAATAACAATTACTTTCATATAAAACACTAACAAATCATTTATTTTTAAAAATTATATTCATGTAATTTTTCATTTCAAAATATTACAAGGGGATACACGTTTGGCTACATAATTTGCTTTTGCACATTTAAATTAAAGGTATAATTGTGCCTTTCATCCAGAAAGTATACATTGTACAGGTAGGTGTGAATTTACCCCACATGCCCTAACAGCCAACGCAACCTAATGTAATCAGAACAAATCAGGAGGCCTCACTTTACTAGATTTCAAGCTGTACTGCAAAGCAATAGTAACCCAAACAACACGGTACTGGCACAAAAACAGAGGCATACGCCTGAGGATCAGAACAGATAACCCAGAGATAAAGCTCTCCTCATACTGCCATCTGGTATTTTGACAAATCATACAAAAGTATACATTGGAAAAAGAATCCTTGCACAATAAATAGTACTGGGAAAAGTGGACAGCCCCAGGGGAAAGACTGAAACAGGAACCACACCTCTCACCCTCAAGAAAATTCATTCACAATGGATAAAAGACCTAAGGCATGAAATTCTAAGAATTTTAGAAGAAAATGTTGGAAAACTCTTCCGGATAGCAGCCTAAAGAAAGAACTCATAAAGACCCCAAAAGCAATCACAGCCACAACAAAATAAACAAATGGGATCTGATTAAATTAAAAAGTTTCCGCATAGCTGTGAACACGATCAATAGAGCAAATGGACAACCTACAGAATGGGAGGAAATATTTGCATGTTATGCATCTGATAAAGGGCAGATAACCAGAATCTGAGAAGAACTCAAGCAAATCAACAAATTACCTATTTTTGATTATTTTCCTTACTTCTCATACTTTATCCTCAAGTATACGGCATCATGATGTAGTTTGTAATCACAGCAGATGCATGATTTTCCTTCACTTCTTTCAACAAGCACTTAGAGTAGGAAACTTACTATTTTGTTTCCTGAGTCATTGGTAAGAAGATTTCTCAGACACTTCTAAATCAGCCTGGCTAACCCAGCTTCATTGATCACTGTGTGCAGTGATTTGCCCCCTCCTGTTGCCTCAGATCTTCACTTCTTATCAAAATTGGCCTTTCAGGGTAAAAAAAGGACTTGAGATGAAAAGTAATTTCTGATAAACAGTGATGTGTCAGACTCCTTCTTACTGAACTCCCTGGGCATAAAAAATTAGATTCTAAGTAATCTCTAAATAATATCTGAGAATTCACAGGAGGTGAATTTCTCTTCTTAGTTGAGTGTCATTTGGTTGCAAATGAGGAGACACAGCTGTGGGATGGCTAATTAGAAGACTTTATCCTCACCTAACCATGTCTTAACAAAACCTGGAAGACAGGCTTTTTAAAAATTATTTTTTTAGTTTCTGTTTAAGATGTTAAAACTCCCTGACTTGGGATTTGAATAGGGATCTAGAGAGCTTAAAAGGTCAATGAATGAGTTAGCAGAATTGATTTTTAGGAATAGGTTTTACTTCATTAGTTCTTGTGTTATTTAGGAAACTGAAGAAGAACCACATGTATATTCTAAACACTCTACACAACTCCGCATCTGCCTCCAGATAGGTATCTCTGTTATCATCACAGAGATGAAATCTTTTTAAGTGGAATTTAATAGAATTTCCATGGGAAATTCTTAAGAGTCTAGTATTGGTTTAAATAGAACGCTTCAGATAAGCGTTTTTTTCAGAGAAAAAATATTGTGGTTTTTTTGTGGTTATTATAAAAGTTTTTAATTTAAATAGTATTTCCCTTTACAGGTATCATAAGGACCTCAAACTTAGTGTGGTCAATACAGAGTATTCCAATAACAGAATCTGTTATTCTGTGGTCTGTCTTGTTTAGTAAGTCACCATACAACCCAAGCCAAACCAAGCTAGGTCTTCCTTGAATCTTTCTCTCAGATGATTCTGCCTTCAATACAAGTATTCAATCCATCTGCAAGTCAGTCTACAGAATATATCACCTGGCTACAGTCAAGGTATTGCTGGGCTGTGTTCTCATCTGCAAGCTCTACTGGAGAGAGAGAATCTGACTCCAAGTTAATGCAGATTATTGGCAGAAATCATTTCTTTGCAGCTATTTCACCAAGGGGTATGGCCTTTTACTGGCTATTGGCTAAAGGTTGCCCTAAAGCAGTGTTTTTCTTTCATTTTTTTTTTTTTTTAAATCTCATAGCATATTTGAACCTATAGCTAAACTTCTGTAGCACATTTAAATTATGTTGATTGGAAAACAGAGTATATATAACATATATGTGTATCTGTGTATATACACACACATATATATATATACACATACATACATATATATATATTTACTTTGCTTTGAAATTCTTTTGAATTAACTTAATTAATGATCTTTGAAAATTTTCACAGCACACCTGAGAGCATGGCACACCAGTGTGCCATAGCACATCAGTTGAAAAATGACTATTCTGCAGTTCCAGAACCACTGGAGGTGCCCAGATGCTGTCTACATGTCCTTGACACATGGGGCTTCCCAACATGGCCACTCACTTCAAGCTAACAAGAAGAACCTTTTGATTTCGGTCCACTAGATGGAGTTTTAGGTAATATAATGTAATGATGGGAGTCGCATCCTATCACCTTTGCCTTATCACAAAACCTAATCATGTGAGTGACATCCCTTCCCTTTACCATATCCAATTAGTTAGAAACAAGTTATAGGTCCCATGGACACTCAAGGGGAGGGGAGTATGAAAAGACGTGAATAGTAGGAGGTGGAAATCATTGGATTTATCTGAGTGTTTGCCTGACAAAATTTTATTGATGTCCTTTATTATAGTTTTTATTTGGTTGTTTTTGTCTCATAACTTCATTATCTCTTTCTTTTGCTTACTTTAGTTTAAATTCCCTTTTCTCTCTGGTTTATTTGGGTGGAAGAATAGGCTATTGATTTGAGACCATTCTTCTTTCCTAAAGAGAATTAAAAAAAGATTTAATACTATATAAATTACCCTCCAATGACTGTGATAATATTTTTTCTTTATTGATTCCTAACTTAATTCCATTGAGGATATGGAATATATTTTGTATGTTTTGTATCCTTTTTTTTTTTTTTTCTTTTCAGTTTTTAGCTGGGGCTGGGATTGAACCAGACACCTCCAGAATATGGGGCTGGCGTCCTACTCCTTTGGGCCTTAGGCACCACCCTGCTTTGTATCCTTTTTAAAATTTATGAGACTGCTTTAAGGTCAGAATGCAGCTGATCTTGGCAAATGTTCCATGAGCATTAAAACAACAACAACATATATATTATTGGATAGAGTCTTCCTTAAATGTCAATTAAGTCAAATTGGTTGATAATGTCAATTGTCTTCTATATTCTTATTCAGTGTAGATTTTCTATAACTTATTAAAAGAGAGTTGTTGAAATCTCCAACTATGATTGTGGATTTGTCTACTTGTCCTTTTACCTCTATCAGTTTTTGGTTTATATGTATGGAAACTACTTTTCAGTGCAAAATGTTTGGGGTGGTTATGGTCTCTTCCTGAGGGGACCTTTTTCTCATTATGAAATGATGCTCTTTACCCCTGGTGCTATTCTTTCATCTGAGGCCTATTTTTATGATATCAATACAGCCACTCAATTTTGTTATTATTTTTTTATCATATTAAATAATAATTTCTTATATCATTTTGCTTTTAACATACTTGTGTCTTTATCTTTTAAGTGAGATTCTTGTTGGCAGCGTATCTTGGAGCTTACTTTTTTATTCAAACTGCCCATCTCTCATTTTTAATTGGGAAGTGAAATTGTTTACGTTTAATGCAATTACTGGTATCATTGGGTTTAACTTTTTCATGATGTTCTTATTTTCTATGTTCCATCTCTTCTCTATTCTTTTTCTTCTTTTGTTAAGGACTGATATTTGTGACCCCCGCCCCCAGATTTTTGGGGTAAAGTCCTCCTTAATGTGATAGTATTTGGGGACAGGTCTTTAGGACCTAATCAGAGATGGATCTTCATGATGGGTTTGTGGCTTTATAAGAAGAGAAAGAAGGAAAGATCTTCCTCACTCTGTGTATCTGCAAACCACAGAAAGGACAAGTCAGAACATAGCAAAAAGGTAACTGTTTACACACCAGGAAGAGAGTCCTCACCAGCAACCAAATTCACTGGGACTTTGAGCTTAGACTTCCTGCCCTTTATAACTGTGAGAAATACACTTTGGTTGTTTGAGTCACCTAGTTTATGGTATTTTATTACAGCAGCTACAGCAGATTAAGAAATCTGTCCTATTTTCTTTTGGATTAATTGAATATATTTTAAATTATTCAACTTCATATTTTCTATTGACATCTTAGCTATTATTTTTTTTATAGTGGCTGCTATAGGGTTTATAATAATTATCTCTAAAACATTACCACAAATATTTCAAATATTGCCACCATCTTCAAGTAATACCATGCCACTTTGTGTGTATTATAAAAACATTGCAATAGTATATAACCATTTCTCCTCTTCCCCCCTTTCTGAAACTATTCATCATAGATTTTACTATTACAGATATGGTAAACACCTTCAATACAAGAGTACTATTTTTGTTTTAAGTAATCAGTCACATTTTAAAGACATTTTGAAAAATCTATAAAGGATTTTTATATATACCTATATGTTTAACAGTCCTAGTGGTCTTCATTCCTTTGTACTGATTAAGATTTCAGTCTTATTTGTCTGAAAAATTCATTCTTTCTATGTTTTTGTTAGATTGAAATTCTAGGTTGGTATTATTATTATTATTATTATTATTTTGCAGTTTTTGGCCTGGGCTGGGTTTGAACCTGCCACTTCTGGCATATGGGGCCAAGTCCCTACTCCTTTGAGCTACAGGTGGCACCCGGTATTATTATTTTTTTCCCCATCATTTTAAAGATGTTGTTTCTTGGCTGGTGTCTCATGCATGTAATCCTAGCGCTCTGAGAGGCCGCGGTAGGAGGATTTCTTGAGCTCAGGAATTCAAGACAGGCTAAGTAAGAGTGAGACCTCATCGCTATTAAAAACAGAACAATTAGCCAGGTGTGGTGGTAGCTGCTGGTAGTCCCAGCTAGTTGAGAAGCTGAGGCAGGACGACTGTCTGAACCCAGGAGTTTGAGGCTGCAATGAGCCAGGCTGACACAACAGCACTCTAGTCAGGGGAGGGAGACTAAAAAAGGCAAGAAAAAATGCTGCTTGCCTCACTCCTGGCTTGGATTATTTCAATGAGAACTCTACAGTCATTTCCACTGTTTGTTTTCTCCATATTTATAATAGTATGTCTTTTTTTTCCCTTTTGCTACTTTTAAGAATATTTCCTTTATTGCTATTTTTAAGTAATTCCGTTGGTATCGTTTTCTTCATGTGTTTGCGCCTGGGATTCATTTATTGAGTTTCCTAGACTTCAGGGTTTATATTTGTCATCAAACTTACTAAATTTTCACCCCTTATTTCCTCACTTTTTTTAAATGTTTCTTTCCTTTTGGGCACTTCAACTACAAATATACTTGTCTGCCTGAAATATTCCTGCACATTTCATTTTGGTTAGCTTGTATTGCAGTATCTTTAAATTCATTCACATTTTCTTGTGTAGTGTCTAATCTTCTGATAATTTCCTCCTATGTATCTTTTAAATCTCAGGAAGTCAGTTTTCATTTCTCCAGGTTTAATTTGGGTCTTTTAAAATATCCTTCGTATCTCTCTTTAATATACTCATAGTTTTTTTCTTGAGTGGATAGAATATAATAGAAATATAGTTTAAACATCTTTGTGTGCTAATTCTTTCATCTGTGTCTTTTCTGAGTCTTTTAATATTGAAACATTTTTCTTCTCCTAATAATGGGTGTATTTTCCTGTTCCTTTGCATGTATAAGTAGTTTTTATTATATACTTGACATTTGAATTTTACCATTTTTGAATACTAGATTTTTTGTTTGAGCTTCGTTTTCAGATTCAGATAAATTATTTGGTAATTCTTCCAAGGCTTGCCTATGAGCTCGATGATGGAGGCACAGAGCAGTCTTCAGTGATAGCTTTTTGCTGCTACTAAGGCCAATGCAGTTTTGAGTACCTTACCCAAAGCCTTGTGTATTACAAGACTTTTTCACTCTCACTGGAAGGACCAAAAATTATTGCCAGCCCCGTGGGATCTCTTGGGACTATTTTACCTGATCCTTTATACTTGTAGGTTCCTCCTCAATATGTGGGTGATTTCTTCACTTTCTTCTGCTGCTGAGAATGCAGCAGAAGACTTGAGAACACTCACCCTGGAGACCCCCAAAGCCCTTTCCCTGTGCAGCTGTCTGCTCTCCAGTGCTCTGCCTCACAGATCCAGCCAGTCTGGCCTCCTTGAATTCTCAGATCCACCTGCTAAGTGCAGGTAGACCCCTGTCATCCATCTGAGATCCCTTTTCTAAAAACTCTTGGGGCAGTATGAGGGGACAGTCACAAGCTTCCCTCCTTTGTTTCTTTTCTATCAGGTGTCACTGGCTTGCACTGGCTATTGTTTTGAATATCTTTTTATCATTAGTCATTGAAGGTGAGAGGCAAAATACGGTCTCTAGTCCATCTTCTTTGCTGAAAGTAGGAGTGAGCAGGATTCTTTACTCTTCCTATTTTGTGCCTTGGCTCCTGTTGGCTGTCTGGTAAAATCCATGGACTCTCATCAGAATATTGTTATTAAATCCATATGCCCAAAGCATAGGATAGCAAAGAAACCAATTATGCTAAATCAAATTTATGAAAATATTTAACATTAATTATGTTATTGGGATATATGTGCTCCTTTATTAAAATGTTAAAAAAATTCTAGCAGCAGGTCTAATAAGTGCCAAAATTTGAAGCAGTGTTGAACATAATATTTACAGATACTTACTACAACCATGTGATATGAAAATACTTGTAAATTTCACTAGTGATAAATCATAAAAACTGCTAACACTACGGAGATTTGAATCTTGCATCCATAATTGAAGGGATGCTAAAGTTCAATTAGAGGTTAGTGAAAGTGGCATGTACTGATGTTCTTATCAAAGTTCATGCACTCCTGCGTCGTCCATGAACATCATGCAGGTCCAGGGCACCCATGAAAAGAAATACTGTTATGGAGAACCACCCTCAACCCAATTCTTCAATTTTAGCATTAAGACATGGGTCTCAGAATTTTATACCTCCAACACCTGGTTTGCCCAAGCTTGCTTCTATATCCTCCCTGCCAGCGAGATCCTAAGAAATAAAGGATTAAGTGGGATAACAGGTGAAGCACTTACCATCGCCCTTAGTGTCTAGTGAGCCCACAATAGCTACAATAACATTAGGTATTAATCACTGTCACTATTATTCTTATGGGGGAACCCTTTGGGGGGAGAAAAGCTATACAATATGAGAGTACCCTTTTAAAGATAATCCATAAAATGTTTTCTTTTTTCAAATTTCATGAAACTTAAGACTATATGAGCCCGTTGCTGTACACGGTCTCTCTAGGGTCTCAAAGCAACTTGGAAACGTGAGGACTCCTGAAACTTAAGCTTGATTACATTCATGATACACCTGCTTCTGGGTTCCATTCTCCTCTTTCTGGTCTTTATGATGCCACAGAGAACTCTTGGTCCTTAGGTGGAGGTAATGGCATGGGGAAATGTGGAAGTGCGAGGAAGATAGGAAAGGGTAACTCCCAGGCCTGGCCTCAGATGAGTGCTTCACTCCTAGAAGGATATTTCCCCCACCCCATGTTCCCTACAGCAGGAGTATTAGAGCCACCCAGTGACGGCAAATTTATCTCTGGGAGGGAGGGATTCTGCCTGTGTCACTCCTTCCTGTTCTCATCACCTAGTAAAGTGATTGCACACAGTGAATGCTCCATGCAAGGGGGTCCAAACAGTGCATGAATGTGGCTTTGTTTCTCAGAAAATTTTTCACAGTAAAAATGGTGAATCAAACAAAACACTGAATCTAACTATTGGTACAAATTTTATTAAAAATTTAACAGTCAAATCAAGTATTTTCTCAGAGAGACTGTGGAAAGAGTGGGATATGGAACCCAAAGGGAAAGCATCAACTCTTGTCATCCTTTTTCCAATTACACCCTCCGATCCCTACCCTCTACCAATGACTGATTCTCATTACTCTTTGGTTCCCAACTGAGGTGTTTGTAAGTAATAATAATGATGATAATAATAACAGTGTTAGCTGATATTTATTGAGTGGTTATTATGCGCCAGGATCTGGGTTGCTTTTTAACTGTATTATCTCAAAATCCTACCAATCTCACAAAAGAGGTATTATTAACCCCCATTTCACAGAGCAGTAAACTGACACTCACAGGACTGAGGTACCCTGCCTACCTTCATGCAGTTAATGAGCAGTGGAGCTAAGGCTCAGACTGAGGCACTTTGACTTTACTTGGGCTCAGAACCACCGAATCCCCACACTACCCTACTAGAGTAGGAATAAAATTCAGGGGTGATTCATTGAGAGAACATCAGCATCTTAAAGGGGTTGCTCTATAAAGAAAATCCTTCAACACTCAAAGAATATAAACAAAAGATTGGCACATTAGGCGGCTAAGGGACATCAGAATTCTATCATATAACATTAGCATGTCCTATGATTAATTCATAGAATAGAAAGCTGTGTGTGTGTGTGTGTGCAGGTGCACACATGTGCAGGACAGTGAACTCTCTTACCATGATTTAGGCAATCCCACCTCCACGCCCCATCTCTAGAAAGTTCATTGCTTTATTATTGGGTAATCTTTACACAATGCCTTTACATAATGCCAGGCATTGGATAAATGCTTTGTGGGAAGCAATCTATCTGTTGTCCCTAAAATTTGCTTAGCAAAAAGTCTTCAATACACATTTGTGGAATGAAGAAATTGGATTCTGATACCAATGGAGCAAAACCAGGAAACATCAAAATGGAAAAAATAATTTACAAAATTACCTTAGAAATTAAGCAAACTTCAGAAAACCAAAGAACTGCTTTACTCTAAGGATCACTAAAGAGCAGACACTCAGTTACCAAAACTAGAGCATAAATTCTTGAAGGATATTATAAACTGTAGGAAGGCAGGGATTCATAGCCTTCAACTCCCATTTGTATCTTCTGAGCATAGAACCCGGCTCTCCACAAACCAGGCTCTCCACAAATGCTCTTTGGGTGCATGAGAAAACTGTCCTGTTTAAATCTGTCCTCCACTGAAGCAGCACAGCCCTCACATTACCTAGCACGCCAGCCGGACAGCATGTGCTATTTTTGCTGGCTCATTCTTTGTCTCATGAAGGAACAGCAGCCACAGTCCTTGGGATGTCAGAACCTCATGGCCGAAGAGAACCGGAAGAGGGAGTGGGCTCGGTAAAGAGCATGCTCCTCCACCTCATCCCAGGAGGGCATTGGATTTCTGGCATTTGACTGGGATCACTCCACCTTGTGGTGTCATTTGTAATAGTTTCCAAGCCTGGGAATGGCATGTCAGGAATTCTGGCCACAGATGGGCCCTCTTGATCCCTCTCCTGTGCCATCTTTTTGAAGGGAGTTGTTAGAAATATTTCATAAAGCACAACGGTTTGAAGTAGATCAAACCAGTGACATGTGTGCCTCTTTCTTGAGTGGGGCTATTTGTTTTAGTTCATGAAATACAACTGAAAACTTGCAGACGTGTTGTTATTGCTTAAAATTGGGCTCTTCTCTGACCTTGAAATACTGACAGACCCTAAGAACCATTCCCAGTTCTTCCCTTTCGGTAGGATACAAAGCTTTTGTGCACATAATGAACGCAGATATTTTAATAGCTGATTTGTACCCTTCAGGCCGGTGTTGTCATAACCTCTACAGACTCACGGTGGATTATTATGTGGGGCTTAGCATTTGTTGATTTACTTTTTTCATATCTGTTCCCTCAGGGATAGAAATTGTCGCTTTCGTTTAAAACACATTTGTTGAAACGGTGCTTTTTTTTCTAAAGGGCACTTAAGTCATTTTTATTTAAAATAAATTAATTAAATTTATCTTCCTCATTTGCCTCCCCATGACCTTTTGGAAAGTTGGAAATTAAATTTTCTCCTAATATTTTACTTTCTGGCTTGGCAAACATTGGCAGCATTTTAGATTCTGAACAAAGTTAAAACAGCATAGATTTCTTTTTTGAAAATGACTTCAGCTTTGAAATAAGAAATGATAATGACTTGGGAAATTTATCTGCTGTGGCATGAGCTTTACTCTTTCTTTTTAAATAGATTACAAATGAGAGGGTAACAATAAACATAAAAAATGAGATCATAAAAAATCAACTAAAACAAACAAGCAAATAAAAAACACTCATGGGGGTGATTGCAACTGTAAGTATGATTATTTAAAAATGAAATATGTTCATGTTGCTATTTAATAAATTCCATTATTTGATATTGATAGCATAATAAATTACTAAACAGAAATTAAATTATTCATTACTGAGTAGGTCAAATGAAAACTTCTATTAATGATAATAACACAAAAATCTCCAAAATATCCCAAAGAGAAGAACTAAAACAAACAGAACGTACTATTTATAACTTAAAATTATTTTTCATGCTCCATTACATAATCATGCAATGGAAGTACTTAGAAGCTTTAGGGAATACATCTTATAAAAGAAAAAAAAAAAAAAACATTCCTTCTTAACTTTCAACAATGTAGATTATCTTTCGTTAAAATGTCGATATATGTAAAAAGAAAAGGCTTGTTGGGTGCAATGGCTCACATGGGTCCCAGCTACTCAGGAGGCTGAGGTGGGAGGATTGCTTGAGGCCAGGGGTTCAAGATGAGCCTCGGCAACACAAGCAGACTCCATCTCTAAACCACTGAAAATATTAGCTGAGCATGGTTACCATGTAACCATGGCTGAATCCTGAGAAAGTCACAGACCTCCTTAGGCGGAAAGAAAAGACTGGATTGGATAGTGCCTTTAAGGTCAATATTCCAGGATTCTCTGTCCCATTCACACCTCCCCTTAAGTGAAACTACCCTTTCTTCTTTACAATTGAAATAAAATATGCTGGACACTTGCGGTTACCTTAATATCATATCCAGCACACACATCTGAACCATCCAGACATTTGAAAAGCCCACAAAAGAGAGAAATGACCTGAAATATAAACAGCCCAACAGAGCCAGTTTCTGTGGAGAGACCCACCTTCTTTAAGCCATTCCCTCAGGAATAAGCCCTGCCACAGGGGTGTGCAGAAAACCCCACTCTGCTTCAGAGACCAAGTGACTATGAACAGGCTAACAAGGCACTTGCTTAGGTCTCGGCCACACTGAAAAGCACAGTGATGTCCTGAGGGGGACACGAGGGTGGCGGTGGGAGGTGAGCCCAGTGGCACGGAGTTCCAGTGTGAGCTGGCACATCTAGGCAATCCATTAATGAATTTGTCTTCAATAAATTCATGAAAGGAGAGAAATTCTCTTACATTAAGTGGGCACAGGAGGAAGAACAGAAATAACTAAGTTAGATATTTTGGTTTATTTTTAATGGGGATTATCTGGTTTATCAAACATGCATTTAATGTGAGCCCACCATGGGAGGTTCTTTGCCTGTCCAGTAAGCACTGGATTCATTCTGTTAACTTCACTTCCAATCTTATTTTCTTTAAGACAATTAAAATGGTGCCAAAGCATTCTGTATGTACAAAAGGTCGGCCACTTCTCAAAACAACTCCCAGTGGCTTCATAGTTGTAGACACCAGGATGTGTCTCTGGCAGTTTCCTTAATTCCTTGTAACATTTTAAAATAAGTACTCTGGGATGGCTAAATACATAACTCATCATCTAAATACGCATTTGGAGACTTCTAATACATATTATAAATATGTATTTAGGGATTTTCTTACAAGGAATAATGAGCTTTATAATAACTCTTTTGTAAAGATTGTGCTCTATGGCAATATATGTGTTCAGTCTCTTAAAAAATTCATGATATTTCACTGATAGACTGGGATGTCTGTTCAGAGAAGGTAAGGAGACACCATCAGTAAGGCATGAAGAATCTCCAATTCCACATAGGATGCTAAGCCTCATTCTTTACAAAAACAAAGTATGCAGTGAAGAGCTCAGAACACTTTGTTTTTACTCATAAATAATGCAATGCAATTGCTCACATGTCAGCCTGTAAATGGCCAAACACAATTGATATGTACTGGGTCATCCAGGTTCAAGGCAACCTGTGAGAGGAAGCCTTCCCACAATTCCAGGTGAGAGAAGGGACCTGCCTTTCAATGTAGACAGCTGATTGCAACAAGGTCTTACCAAGGATCATGAACCCTTCCTAGTCAGATCCTCCTGGCTCAGAGCACATACACCTTACAGCTGTCCAGAGTAATGGACACCAGTGTGGACTCCAGCAGTAAAGTATTTTTGTAAATGCCATCTCCAATGCAATATATGTATATTTATTCCTTAGCTCTTAAGCTGCATAATTTGAATATTGATAAAGCTTAATTCATGTTATAAATAAAACATGAGTACAAGTCCTAATATTTTCCTCCACACTCAATAAAGCACCAGGCTCCAGTGTTGGGAGAAGCCATCCCATTCAGAGGGGCACGCTCACTCACTGTATTCTGTCTAGGATATTTCTTGCTTCATCAAAGTCTCTTCAAACCACGTATAGAAGGGTGTCGAAGCCTGCAGTCACAGTGACACACATCCACACATTTTCTCTGATGACCACATGAGCAGCTACGTGTGACAGAGACGGTGAGTGCTGGCTCAAGCTTGTTGGCTCGAAGGAGATCTTAGATGGACAAAGCAACCATGACCCCCAACAAGTTTTGAGCAGAGTGGAAGGATGAAGATTTTTCACATGAGCTACTAGCACGGACTGTTCCAGAGTAAAGGTGAACATCCAATCCCCTCCTCAGAAGGTGTTCACGTTGGTGGCTTCAACAGGCAGAACAGGTCCCTTCTCAGCAAGGGAGCCCTTGCTCTGGCAGACAGGAAAAACTCTAAAGCAGGACCCTTCGATCCTGTCTGCTCCTCTTTCTGCAGCCTTTTCTCCCTCTGATCAGATTGGAGTGAGTACCTAGGGCCCTCATGTCTTTTTCCTCACAACAACGAGGTCCTGTTCAGGAAAATATTATGATAAATAGATTCATCCATCCATTTATTTGACAAATATTACTGAGCTCCAACTAGATGTCAGGTTAAGAAGCAAGTGATTGATCAGGCTTCTCTCCTTTCAGGATTATTTAGAGACCGAATGGCTCAGGTGTCCCTCAGCAGGCCTGCCTTGCACAACTGAGGTCACATCACAGACCACTGGAGCCTCACAGCACAACTCCATCCATGACCGGGACCAGATCAGATAAGCCCAGGTCATACTGAGCTTATTTTTCTTGAAAATAGACAGCTCTTCTCTATTCAGTTGTCAGACAAGCTTTAACAAAGCTTTAACTGGCCTGGAGTTATGTTGCAGTGGGATTCATGCCTGGGTTGGGAGTACGTACCAGGGAATGCAGAACCACAGAAGGGTAGCAATGTGAGTGTGCAAGCAGATAAAAATCATCAGCACAGCATCCTTCATGCTAACAGTTTACATCTGATGACAAGCGTAGCATCTGTGACCCTCAAGGCACAAAGTAACTGGTTGAATTTCTCAGTGCATCTACAGAGAAAAAAAGTGTTTTTCTTCTGCCCTCATCAACACAAAAGTCTTTTATGTCCAAATGTGTGAGCTTTTTCTTCTCCATACACTGAGCAAGTAATCAGTTCTTCAGTTGACACCAGCTGGGTGTCCTGTAATTCAGTTTAATTCTGACATTATCTACCTGGAGATAGCTTTAGAGCACACAGGCGAGGACTCAAGTTCCATAAGACTGAGCCCCACTTCCAGTGCTGATCACAAGCCCCAGGTTATTTTGCCTGAGCTTCTGACCAACTGGCTATAAATTGGGATTCCCACAGCCCCCTCCCTGGGTTCAATTAATTTGGTAGAAGAACTTACAGAACTTAGGCAAACATTTACTTACATTGCTAGTTTACTACAAAGAATATTTTAAAGGATACAAATAAAATAGCCAGATAAGGTGAGTCGAGTAAGGCTCCCAAGTGCAGGAGCTGGTGTCCCTGTGGAGCATCACCCTCCTGGCATGAGGTTGCATGTGTTCTTGTTCACCTTTCTAGAAGCTTCCATGAGTTCAGCTATCTGTAAACTCTCTTAACCTAGTCTTCTGGGGTTTTTATGGAGGCTTCATTAACAGGCACAATCAATTAAACCATCGGCCATTGATGGTTAGGGCAACCTGAAGTCTCTCTCGCCTCCCCAGTAGTTAGATCTGCATGGCTTGGTCTTTCTGTAACCAGACTTCATGCTGAAGCTACCCAGGAGTCCCCAACCACCAGTCCATTTATTGGCATACAACACAACATTACTTTGAAGATTCCACAGATTTTAGGAGTTGAAAATGGGAGGCAGACTAAATATATACTTCACATTATTATGCTCAGTTTCTGGGAGAAAGGAGATGCTGACAAAACTGAAAGGGTCTTGAAGGCTGAGCAGCAGGGCCAGCATGGTAAAGATGGGGAGAGGTCCACTGATGTAAAGCGCACCAAAGAACAAGGCACGCACCATTCCACAGGGGTGCAGCGAGGGGCATATGTGGGAATAGAGAAAGGCGACAAGCACAAAACAAGGGAGGGACAGCAGAAAGCTTTGTGCACCATGCTGAGATTTCTGGACTTGGTCCTGTATGCAAGTGGGAACTCATGAAGGTTTTTAAAATGGAAAATATATTCATAGTCCACAATGGATTGGATCGGTTGAACTCCTCAGCTCTTTGCTGAGCATTTCAAATAGTTCTCAAATTTACTACAACACATGTGACATATGATATTTCCAGCTACAGAATGCTTCCAGGGAAACATCATTATGAGAAAAGTAGATGATGTTATGCTTCATTTCCAGCACACTGGCTGTAACTTCATTGTTTCTCTCTCTTTCTTTTTTCCTTTTCCTTTTTTTTTTGGGGGGGGGAGGGGAATTGGGAAATAGAATCTCACCCAGTAGCCCTGAGTAGAGTGCTGTGGTGTCCAGCTCACAGCAGTATCATACTCTTCGGCACAAGTGAGCCTCTTGCCTTAGCCTCCCAAGTAGCTGAGAGTACAGGTGCCCGCCACAATGCCTGTTTTTAGAGACAGGGTCTTGCACTTGCTCAGGCTGGTCTTGAACTCCTGAGCTCAGGCAATCCACCCACCTCAGTCTTCCAGAGTGCTACAATTAATTATAGGCATGAGCCATTGTGGCTGGCACTTCTCTCTCTTTCTAAAGGAAGCATGTCAGATTTCAAGCAAAAGAAGGCAAACTTATTATAAATATAACACTGAAAACAAAAACAAACCATTTGCAAAGTTCACTACTGAATTATTATTAGCAACTAAACACTGGCACTATACAAGTTTGGGGCCTGCCACTGGGTTATGACAACACATATTTGCATTAGTAGTTCCTTTTTAAAGAAGTCTAAAAATCTATTTTGTTGGTTGAAGGATTGGAGTGTATGCATAATTTCTCCATAGAATATATGCATACAATTTGGCAGTGTAATTACAAAACTTAAGACTATGTTCACTAACACAAATATAATCATATTCATCCTCAGGATCTATGAAAAGCAGAACCTTCCCTGCCAGCCCCTGATGATGCAGGTGAGTACTTCCAAAGCTAGTGGCCCCTTTTCACAGACCATTGTCACAATGACAGAGGAGTCATCTCATCTCTTGGAAGTGATCAGTTTCTCCCTGTTGCACCTACCAGGGATAGGGTTGGGGGGAGCAGGCTGTCAATGGGACTAGACTGTAAGCCTGATCAGTCAGAGGCAGATGGACACTATGAAGAAGAGAGGAGCGTAAGTAAGGAATGGAGAAAATTTGCACAGAGGAATACAAATTTTTGAGTAAAGCAATGTATATCCTTTTGCATAGGACTTTATATTTCCCTTATGGAGGAGGAAAGATGTAAGCAATCACCTGTGCATTTTTCCCGAGTCTGAAGTGCTTGCAGGGTTAAGCCCCATCCCCCACGTCCCTGTTGAGGTGTTGTCAGCATGTGGATGGTGTAACTGTGTCAGAGGCAAGCCATTGCACCCTTTGAACATAACCTTTTGAAACTGGTGCTATTTGTCACAGATACAAAGCTGGAATGGGGTGTATGAACATATGCTCAGGGGGAGGAGGACATGCCTTGACTTCTGAAAAGCCATCTGTTTATTTTTCATTTCTTTGCAAGTTGGGACTTTGAACCAGAATAGTAAAAATTAAAAAGTGAAAAAGAAATCCTCTTACTAAATTGAAAACCACCTAAGTACTTGACAAAAGGGGAATGTAACAGGTGACACATAAGGAGAAGGACTTCTACATAGCTTCTAAAGCTCGAGCTAAGGAAAACGCTATTCTAAGAAAACAAGTGGCATGCAAACTAGTACACACCATAATTACCAGTAGGTGCAACAGATGCAGGTGTAGGAAAGCCCTGGGAAAGAATTGGTTAAAATGAGAAAGTTGCCGCATTACTGTGGTGAAAAGATGGGTGAGTTTTGCTTATTTTCTCTATTTTCCACAAGTCTTCTTTAATGACAGTATCATAACACAGGGTAATATTGTGAGAATAACATAACAAAAAGTTTAATTAGTATTTTTAAAATTAGAGATATAAATAGAAATTTTGTTGGACATAGTGATTTTGTTATTTGCCCAATAGATAAACTAGTCCAGGTGATTTGGGAGGTAACTGGGCATTTTCCTCATTATCTGTGTCATGATACATACTTTTTATTTTTACTCAAAGGACTATAGAAACAGACTCACTTCTATCCTTGATAGCTTATCCTGGCAGTACAGACGGGATTATGCTGATAACATTTTGGCAGTGTAATTAGCTTAGCTTAGTAAAAGAAAACTCACTGACTGACCCAAACCTCTTACCTATTCTTTGCTTGCTAGCACTTCACTGAACGTTAATATTATCCTGTTTCCATTGAAAAGTCATCCTTGCCCATTCTAGCTGATATAACTTTGTTGTTTTTAAATATCTACAGCACAACTGTCAATAATACTCATTTGGGGGTCATAACTAATTTCCCCAAACTATCTCATGTGTGAATATACCCCCTTTACCACGAAAAAGCCAAGGAACTTGAAAGTTGCTAATGTTTGGTTATTGTATATTGATGAAAGATGCTCGTTTAACATTTCTTTAGGAGTTTATGTTGATGTTTTCTAGTGTGTTCCAGTTATTTACTACTGCATGAAAAATTACACCAAAACTTAGAGGATTAAAACAATAATAAATTTGTTATCTTCCATGGTTTGTGAGAGTCAGGGATGTGGGAAGGGCTCAGCTGGGCGGTTCTGGCTTTGATTTCTTGGGAGGCTGCATTAAGATAATGACAAGAGCTGGGATAGCAGGTACGAGAGTAACTGGGAGCTGGTTGTACACCACTCTCAGTTCATGTGGTCTCATAACACCTACAGTCATTCCACATGTGCTGGCTTGGGCTTCCTAGGAGCATGCTGGTTTCAGAGCAGCAAAGTGTTTAAATGGCAACCAAAGGCTTTAGAATAACTATTTCCAGTGAGCAAAGTGGAAGCTGCATTGTATTTTACAATCTACATTTCAACTGTTCTGTTAGCCAACATTGTCATAACAAGCTTGCCAAGATTCAAAGAGAGGAGGCACAGACTTTACCTCTCAATGGGAGGTGTGTCAGGATGAGAGACATTGTTGTGGATATCTTTGGAAAATACCATCTGCCACAGGTGACGTATCTGTCATTGCATTCCATGTGATTAAAAATCATTTCAGTTTGCTAAGTTGGAATGCAGTTTCCTGCCACCACTGGCAGAAGAAGCTAATTTTCTAGTCAATGCACTCTTTTGTAATAATCTGAAACTACTCCTCATTAGAGAAGGATTAGCCTGCCTATTTTGGTTCTAGAGAATGTCATTTATTGCACACACCTAAGGCTTAGAGGGAAGGGGACAATAAATAATAACTCTAGTCAATTTGAAATTCATAGAGATTTACAGGTTTTAGGATTCTATTGTGTAGAAGCAGCATGTTCTGTATTTCACAGCAAAGCTTTTTCTGTATAGTCAACACCCATAAAAGGTGACTTTGCCATATTGCAGCTGAGAAAAAGGCTATGCCAGAATGACTGTGGCAGATGTGCTTCCAATCCTGCCTTTTCTGACCTGATGAATAACAGTGATGGAGACCTGCAAGTACTTTCTACTCTGGAAGGAGGCCCAAATAATGTCAGCATAATATTTAGAACTTTAAATTATAGAAAGTACTTCTACAGAAGCTTCTTCTTTATACTGCAGTTACGTGGGGTAGACACTGCCCTCATCTGATGACAAGGAAAGAGAGAGCCACACAGAGATCCAGTGACATAGGCTATATGGCTCTCTAGTGCTAGAAAGCATGGATAAGGACTCAAGGCCCCAACTGCAGGCTAAATTTCCGTTCTTGATAGTATCATTGAACAGGTATAACATTTTCTGTGCCAAAAAACAAACAGGAGGCAGTCAAGATTCTCTTTCCCACACATCATGGAAGGTATCCTTTCAAGTGTGGTTAGAGTCCACTCCCACTCATAGGAAGAGGAGGGTACAGGGGCAATACTGAGGTTCTAAGTGGCTCAAAGTTTGCCATGTTGGTCACCCACTTTGGAAACATTGTGATTCTCAGAATTTGATGTGTGCTATATAAAGAATATTATCAATAGATTTTAAAGACTTGAGTGCAAATATTGTCAGTGTATTGTAAATACATAGTTTGCTAACCATTCACAATCTTTTTCCAAACCATTATCTCTAATTGTAATATTCCAAATGACATTAGGCATTCCAAATGACAAATGATGAATTTAGCTGCCTTTATAAGGCAAGAAATTATACATAATGAGGAGGTGTGGTAACCTTGCTGGAAAGTGCTCATAATTCATGATTTAAAAACTTGGCCAATCATCTCATTGAGTGATAGTATTATCAATTATAAAGTAAGGAATTTGTGGTTATAGATGGTCTCTCAGTGTAGAGATGTGGCACCTCCTCCATTCCATAAATCCCAACTTAAAGAAACACATGGGAATCTGCCACAGACAACTACAGATGCTTTCTCTGCTTTACACCTTGGATCGATAGATTTCTATTGACAGGTATTCACAACATACTGTGATTTAGAACATATTCAAATCAACCTCATGAAAAAATAAAATGCATTGTTATGACTCCATAAAACATTTCTGTGTGTGGAATCTTAAAGTCAGTTACTTTCAGTCAATTGGGATTTGGTATGGCCAAAAATCAGGCAACATCTATGATGAAAAGACAACTGTGCATTTTGAAACTCCTGCCCATAACATTAAGACAAACCACTATTTTAAAAAAAGGCAATGTGTATATATTTTTCACAACAATGAAAAAATCATTTGCCTTGCTGTGGTAACCGGACAGTCCATTTTGTCATTTCTCACTATACCTTATTCCTACCCTCTACTTACATTGCAAATTTCATGTCTTTCTATTTTAAGATGGTTATTTTTTCATTAAATATTTTGGAAAAAATATTTTAAAAGAATATATTGGGGGGGAGGGGTGTTACAAATGATTTGCCCCAGAACTAGAGCACATGTGATCTACTTACTGACACACCTCTCATATACAGAGGATTGGCAAAAAGAGACTCTTAAAGAGAAACAAAATACTATTATGCAAAGTGAGTGTCCAAAAGCTAACAGGACACTTTACGATTAACATCACAGGGCTTCCATGAAATGGTAAGTGTCAAGCAGAATGTCAAGGAGATGGTAGCATGTCAAGGGCAAAAGGGAAAAAGAGCTAGTTACAAACAAGGTGATGACAAATAGATGAGCTTGTTTGTTGTATCTGGTCTCCTAAAGGTCAAGGAAAGAATTATAAATGTTAGTCCTGGCAATAGATTCTCCAGCAGTTTCCATAAAAATTTGTCAGAATTCTCATTCTCTTATTTCCTTTTTATGTGCTAAGCTATCTGAATGCATGCATTCTAAACTGCCTCCATGTCTTTGCTACTAGTGTTTTACATCCATGCAACTTGACTGCATTTCTCATTGATTGACACTAAGTCCTCTTAGGTCCCCCATGACCTTGAGCAATTTGTCTACTTTCTGTTCTTCAGCTGAGCCTCTCCTGATGCAGACAACATTCAGCACCATCTCCTTGACTTTATCTCCAAAACCACTGCTTGGAGATACAAATTACTTGCTTTCCTTTCTAATTTGATACCTGTCAAAGTCATTCTGAAAATGTGGTCCTCCCATCTTCCTCACATATGAATAGCGTCCTCTTTGGATATTTAATTGGAGAGTGCTGTGCTGTCCTCACAGCTCCATCCCTTCCTAGCTAGCAATTCCACAGCTCCTCTCAATACATGCTTATGTAAGACTCTCCAAAAACTATCCCCAACCTGAAATTTTTCCTCACTACAGCCAATTGTCACACAGAGGTCTTACTGATAAACAGAAATATAGCTTCAGCCAAGCTCATTATAAAATCCCTATCCCTGATCTTCTGAAATACCTGCTTTTACATCATTTTGGTTGGCTTCACTGATGATGTTGATAACCCCTTACCACCTGTGTCTCTACTCCTGCAGGCCAACTTTAAGTTCTCTCTGTTGTTTCTTCATTCAGTCAGGTACCTACATTTCTCTCTCCCTCATAAGTCTTAACACACGTCCCTTCCTCTACTTGGAAAGTCACTGTCTCCATTCAATCTCTAACACATACAACACTGTCCTAGCATACTTACCACCTCCTTGGTTTCTGCCCCTCCTTGTGTTCTCCCAAGTTCAACTCACCCAGGTATGAGCAACTAGATTTTATGTAACTTGCCCGACTTCATCAAAAAGTTTGTGTTCCATAAATCTAGAAGGCTGACATTTCCTGCCACTTGAGATTTTTATCTTGGAGGCAAGTATTTCTTTTCCATTTTTTTCCCCTGAGTGCCTAAAACATTTTTTCAAATGAAACTATCATTTCCTTTGTATTCAAATTTTTCTTGGCAGTTGTGATCTTCTGGGAAAAAAATCATAGGGTTATAGTATCCCAGTGAAGGATTTTTAGACTTAAGTGAGTCTGCTATTTTGAGACCTCATAGTTACTTTTCATCTGATTTTTACTGTCTACTTAACTTGGCCTCTAAACCCACAGGGCAGAAATGAGGTATAAAGTGTTCAGCCATGAGAATACCATCAGTGCTTAGTCAATAATACAACATCTGTTCTCAGCTCTGCCTTTGTGAAGTGAATGAGAAATCCCACATGGAAAATCCTGTAATGAAAAGATACACCATGGCCAAGAGGATATTGTGCAGATCATATCATCACTTGAGTCATGTGATAAATTCTTTCCATAAAGAAAAGTTCACATATCCAGAGAGGAAAGTACATCCAGAATTATAGTGTTGGCACAACCTAGGCCAAATTATATCAGTTGTTGTTAGTAAGTATATAAACAAAAGCACAGAACCTTTAGTAGCTTATAATTAGAGATTTCTAGAGACTTGATCTGTACAAATACAGTGACTGTAAGTATTTAGTTTACAGAGGTTTTTAAAATAGAAATGAGCTGACTCACAAATATGTACACAAACTACTCACTTATCAGTACATAGCTATTGTTTGTTTACAAGAATAACACATTGCTATTGAAATAAATTCATGAGTATATGCTCAAATTAACTGCCACAGTACTGTCATTATAACATGCAGAGAATATAAGGTGAGCCTCTTCATCTTACATTGCACAGAGATTAGGAATTAAATTTCACAAAAGCTCTAGTTCTGCAATGATTTCTAAGCTTCTGTCTTTAATTGGTAGACTCAGATATCTCCCTTCTTTTTCCTTCTACTCTTCCCTAAAATATCATCCCACCACACCAACTGTTTACCAGCTGTAAGGTATTTTCTTGGACATAGCACCATATGAAAGTCATTTATTCACTAAATATTGACTGCACATCTGTTATGTGACAGATACTGTTATAGGCATTTGGAATACACTAATGAGCCAAATTTAAAAAATTAAAAAAAAAAAAAAACCCTCTCTTCCACACGGAATTTACATTCTAGTGTATAAGGTGGGGGGAGAAACAATAAATAAAATGAAGAAGAAAATCGACTGAATAAGAAAAATTAGGCCTGCCCTGATATCTGGAAGAGCTGCGCCTTGACCTGCGAGCCGCGATCAGTGCCTGCTCAGAACTCTGTAAGAGCTGCGCCGTGACCCACAACCCATGTCGGCCAGGCCTCCGCATGCCCTGAACAGGAACTCCAGGAGCCGCACAACCACATGTCCTCCCTCTTGTACCCTCCCTGCCTCCACACTGGCCCGCGCATCTGGCCTGGGACTCTGGTAGCCGCATGCCCTCTGTAGCCCTCTCTGCCTTGGTGTGGAGCCCTTCGCCTGGCCAGAGACTGCTGGAGCCTTGGGCCCTCTGTGCCAAAGTCACTGGGCACCAGGCATTCCCAGAACTGTGTGCACCACCCCCTGCCCTATTGCTGGATCTGGGTGTGTCACACTCCGGAGCTGCTCCCACAGCCAGAACTCCCTGGCTGGGACAGCCCCAGAGGAGCTAAACAGGGTCACTCCCTACAAAGATCAAGCAACAATACAGTGAACCAAGTGGAGTATAATCTTGGAGAGAAACCTCCCCAACTCTAAGGCCGGCCTCAGGCAACAGTGGAAAACAATCATGAGGTGAAATCAATGGAAATACACTGGCAATATGAATAATCAGAGCAGATCACCTCCACCAAGGAACAATGGGGCAGACACAGCACAAGATCCCATGCACAAACAAATAGCTGAGATGTCAGAAATAGAATTCAGAATCTGGATAGCCAATAAGATCAAATTAGAATTCCAAGCAGTAACCCAAAAGATGTCTCAAGAATTCAACAAATTCAAAGACCAAATAACCAAAGATTTTGACACATTGAGACAAGAAGTTGCAGCTCTCAAAGATCTGAGAAACACCGTAGAATCCCTCAGTAATAGAATGGAGCAAGCAGAAGAAAGGATTTCTGACATTGAAGACAAAGCTTTCAAATGCTCCCAAACTCTCAAAGAGGAAGAGAAATGGAGGGCAAAAACAGATCACTCTCTCAGAGAGCTCTGGGATAATTCCAAGAAAACCAATATTCGTCTTCTAGGGATCCCCAAAAGCGATGAAGTGGCTTCACAAGGCACAGAGTCTCTTCTCCATGAGATTATGAAAGAGAACTTTCCAGACATGCCAAGAGATTCTGAAATTCAGATAGTAGTTTCAGAACTCCAGAACGACTCCCCGGATAAGTCATCCCCAGCCACATCATAATCAATTTCACTAAAGTTAATATGAAGGAGAAAATTTTGAAAGCAGCCAGACAAAAGAAAACCATCACCTACAAGGGGAACAATATTAGAATAACTACAGATCTCTCTGCCAAAACCTTTCAAGCTAGAAGAGGATGGTCATCAACGTTTAATCTCCTAAAACACAATAACTTTCGACCCAGGATCCTGTACCCAGCTAAACTGAGTTTCATTTATGATGGAGAAATTAAATACTTTAATTACATTCACATGTTGAAGAAATTTGCCATAACTAAACCAGCTCTCCTGGATATTCTCAGACCTATCCTCCATAAAGACCAGCGTAATCTTCCACCACAAAAGTAAACCCATCCAGAAAATTTTGATCAAATTCCAACTTCCACAGTTGCAAAAGAATTAAAAATGTCCACCGGACTCTCGAAAGCCTTATCAATATTCTCAATTAATGTGAATGTTTTAAATTGTTCTCTAAAGGGGCACAGGCTGGCTGACTGGATACAAAAACTGAAGCCAGATATCTGCTGCATACAAGAATCTCATCTTACATTAAAAGACAAATATAGACTCAAGGTGAAGGGATGGTCATCTATACTGCAGGCAAATGGAAAGCAGAAAAAAGCAGGCGTTGTAATCCTGTTCCCAGACGCAATAGGCTTTAAACCAACCAGAATAATTAAGGATAAGAATGGACACTTCATATTTGTTAAAGGTAATACTCAATATGATGAGATCTCAATTATTAATATTTATGCACCCACACAATGCACCTCAATTTATAAGAGAAACTCTAACAGACATGAGCAACTCGATTTCCTCCACTTCCATAGTAGTTGGATATTTTAACACCCCTTTAGCAGTGCTGGATAGATCCTCCAAAAAAGAAGCTAAGCAAAGACATTTTAGATTTAAACTCAACTATTCAATATCTCAACTTAACAGACATCTACAGAACATTTCATCCCAACAAAACTGAATACACATTCTTCTCATCAGCCCACGAACATACTCCAAAATCAACCACATCCTAGGCCACAAATCTAACCAAAGCAAATTAAAAATATATATATATTCCTTGCATCTTCTCAGACTACCATGGAATAAAAGTTGAACTCAATAACAACAGGAATCTGCATACCCATACAAAAACATGGAAACTAAATAACCTTATGTTGAAGGATAGATAGGTTATAGATGAGATAAAGAAGAAAATCACCAAATTTTTGGAACAAAACAACAATGAAGACACAAATTATCAGAACCTCTGGGATACTGCAAAGTCAGTCCTAAGAGGGAAATTTAGAGCACCGTAAGCCTTCCTCAAGAAAACCGAAAGAGAGGAAGTTAATAACTTAATGGCACATCTAAAGCAACTGGAGAAGAAAGAACATTCCAACCACAAACCCAGCACAAGAAAAGAAATAACCAAAATCAGAGCAATCAAAAACAAAAGAATTATACAACAGATCAATAAATCCAAAAGTTGTTTTTTTGAAAAGATCAATAAAATAGATAAACCTTTGGCCAACCTAACCAGGAAAAAAAAGAGTAAAATCTCTAATTTCATCAATCAGAAACGTTAAGATGAAATAACAACAGATCCTTCAGAAATTAAAAAATTCTTTAAAGAATATTACAAGAAACTTTACTCTCAGAAATATGAAAATCTAAAAGAAATCAACCAATACTTGAAAGTACACCACCTACCAAGACTTAGCCAGAATGAAGGGGAAATGTTGAACAGGCCAATATCAAGTTCTGAAATAGCATCAACTATACAAAATCTCCCTAAAAAGAAAAGCCCAGGACTAGATAGCTTTACGTCAGACTTCTACCATACCTTTAAAGAAGAACTAGTACCTATATTACTAAACCTCTTTCAAAATATAGAAAAAGAAGAAATACTACCCAACACATTCTATGAAGCAAACATCACCCTGATCCCTAAACCCAGAAAAGACCCAATGAGAAAATAAAATTATAGACCCATATCACTAATGAATATTGATGCAAAAATACTCAATAATATCCTAACAAACAGAATCCAAGAACACATCAAAAAAATTACACACCATGACCACGTCGGATTTATCCCAGG